>NKCJ01000357.1:0-43049 GCA_003947015.1 Fusarium sp. AF-6
ACCTACAAGTTCGTATGTAGGCTGACACGGAAAAGCCCTGCGAGCCTACGCTAATCCCTCAGCTCTTAGCTTCAGGGACGCCACCTTTTTTGGAGATTGGCATTGACTGGGGTGGTCTCGAACAAAACCTCAACCAAGCTTCGCCCAGCGTGGGGCTCTCTCTTCCCAAGACAACCTTGCCGGGGGGGCTGTTGTGTGTGTGGGTGGATATGCTCATGTCAAGGGTTCTCGGGATTCTGCGAGGTTATTTTCGGATTCATCAAAGAAATACGGAACTCTACTCCGTGTGATCGACAGATTCATCCACAAACGCAACCATCGACAACTTCTTCTTCCTCATGTTCATGCAATTCGCAATAGAAATACCCTCTTGGGGGAACTTTGGTTCAAGCTCCACCCATGGCAGGATTTTGTGCTCCGTCTCACTCACATCACACCCTTGCCTTGACCCGGTTGCTTCTCAACCCACCACAGAAAAGACTTCAGCCGCATGCTGGCGTTCAATAAATCATAAGCTGACACCGCATTCGACGGCTCGGACTTGCTGACTGAATGTTTGCTCGCCGATCACGCAGGCACACCTCATCAACGGGCTTGGCGAAAACTGTTCACATGGTCATTTTTCTCTTTCACTGCATTTGCATTACAGTAAGTATTCGGACGTCAATTACTCTAGAACCATATTTCAACCTCATATCATATCTCACTCATCCCATGTCTTGACGCCGCTTCAATCCCAAAAACAGAAACTCCGCCAACTTCTTCTCAACCACTCATCTTCAATCACCAAAGCACTCAAACACGCCCAAAAAAAAACACCCGAATCCCATACAAAACACCTCGTCTCAGTGGTCGTGCTCACAGCACAGCATACGCCGACACGTAGCTGACACTCATATCGTTAGGTTGCCGCACCAGGTTGCTGCGGTCATATTGAATGATGTTGAACCGACCCTTGCCATTGTACTCTGGCTCCCGGCCAATTATCTCCAGAGCCGCCATCGTGACGCCAATGGGGTGTCGCCCGCACACCGTGTTCTTGGTCTGCTTCAGGGTCGTGAGGAAAGCATCATGGCAGCCGCTCTTGACGCCATCCATGGCTGCCTCGTCAATCGTCCGGATCGTCTCGTGGATCGGAGGACCCTTGGGCGCCGGGTCAGAGGAGCGCAGCTTGACGAGATCCGAGGGGCTGTTGGACGGCGAGTACACCATGTAGCTGAAGTTCTTGCCCCAGTGACAAAAGTCAGAGCTGACGATGAAGGCATTTGCGGGGTCCTTCAGGTAAGGAACCAAGATCTGACCAAACTCCTTCTCCTCCGGACCGCTGTTGGATCCAACCAAGATGGGCACAATCGTGGGGAACTTGTCTGGCGAGCCAAACGTCTGCTGGCAGCGGAGGTAGAGATATGGCATGTGCATCTCCAACGAGTGCTCGCTGACCTCGTTGTTCCTGGGCATGTTGTCCAGGGCCCCCGCGGCTTTCACCTTCTGAACTGTGGCTTGGTCTACAGTCAGGTCGCCGAAAGGAGTTGCATACTGGTCAAAGGTTGAGGCGGCGCATCCCTCAAGGTAGTAAGTATGTGAAGGTCCCAGAACGAAGACACGCTTGGCCTTGCTGAGATCAAGGCTCTTGTATGCCCAGGCAGCACACGGGCCAGAGTAGTCATATCCTGCGTGGCTGTTACACAGCGTCATCAGTCTGGGAGATCCCAGAACTCTCCAGAGGGGTCAACTCACGGAGCAATGACGATTCTGGCACCAGGAATGGGCACAGAAGCTCCATCGACGCTCGCCGGGACAGCCGCCAGGTAGCCCTCAAGCTGCTGTCTCAGGATACGGGGATCCCCCTCATACCAGGAGCCGGCCTTCTGTGCAGGGCGTGTACCAGGCATCTTGGTGCTTGCAAGAGTTAAGAGCAAGTTGAGTGAGTGTAGATGAGGAACGTGAGACGTTGGAGCTGGAAAAAGTCAACGTTAAATAAGTTGCGAGGCTTCAATGTCGCAGTCCTGCCTGATAACCTGGCGGTCACCTCACTTGCGCGCGCCTGCCCCCGCCTCGCCGGCGGGGTACAGATGTAGCTTACCCGTAGCGCGATGCATGGCATGACGACCACTTCAAGTGCTCACCCAATGGTTGGACGAGGTGATTCGAAACATGAGACGTGGTTCATGAGCGCGTATTCCGGGCGTCAAACGCATTGCTACTGTACCTGCCTATCTACGTAATGTTCTCGTTGTATCTGCGTTTACAATGATAAGTACACATGGATATCGACATCACATGGCGTTTCTCGTTTGCTCCTCTGAGTTGTCCCATGATAAGATGCGCTTGTTCCCACATGACTAGCCAATTACACTTTCCGTTACAGTTCTGCCCAACGTCGCCTAGACGTCAACCCAAGATCCGGGCATCACGATATCTTCCTTCTCCACCATTTCCCAGAACTGGCACGCCATCCACTCAAACTCAGGTGCCCATATTACCCGCCAGTCATGAGGTGTTGGTCCTATCTCAATCTCCAACAGCCGGATTGGAACCCAGTGGTTCTGGTTCCATAACCCGTCACGCATCCGTACTCTGCTGGTCTTGCAAGACATTGGCAAGACATCTCTGATGCTATTCCTTGACAGCTCGATGGCGTCCGCGTCAAGTGCACCACGTAGCTGTTCTCTCACCAGTTGCGCTTCCCGCTCTCCATACTTGACCAGGTCTACTCCGCTTTCTTTTAGATTCAGAGCCCACTCCTGGATCGCTTGCTGGAACACAGAGTCCCAGTAGAAGAATGATATGTCAGGCGAGATGTAGCAAAGCGCTCCTCCAAGCACCGATATAAGCGGTGTGCCCTTCCAGACGGGAACATGATAGACATCCCACGGCCGCACCGTTTCAACGACGTGTAGATCCTCTACTGAGGCCACCGAAACCACTTCCCTCACCAGGGAGCTCCAGCCGTCGCTGTAAATAGGCCACTGGGCCGCCCCTCTCCGCTGCGGGATGGCCTCATCCGCAAACCTAATGCTCATTGCCACGGCAGCCGAGTGGACTAGTGAGAGCTTCTCGTTACTCGACTGGTTCACATCAAAGCCTGTGATCTGTCTGTCTTGGGCCAGGAGCCTGGTAAGGCTACCGGCCGAGTCCATGTGAAAAGAGCCCAGCCGAAAAGCCTCGAGACGATGTCTCAAGGGACCAGTATAAAACTTGGGTAAAAACCTCTGCCGAAAGACCATGGCAAATTCGTCCCCGTATGCCCATTCTCGTCCACAGTCGAAGAGTCTCAATATCATGTTAGTCTCCGGCTCGTCCAAGTAAGAATGGAACAGGTCGGTAATTTTCACCCAGTCCACCTCCGGGTTATGTCTGTCCGGGTTAAAAACCAAGGGTGTTAAGGGGCTCCTAGATCCATGTAAGTGTCTACTCGATCTATAGCCGAGTCTTCGTCACTCACTCCTTCAGTTCACCGACTCTGTCTAGTAAGGCGTTCTGGAGCCCCAGGCTAAGGAATAGCTGGCAAAGATCGAAACGCTTGTTATCGGCGGCGTACTATGAATCCATTAGCAAGGTTTCGTTAAGCCCGGGGCTGACATACGTATAGTAGCGAATTACCCTCATCATCCTTGTCAAATGGTGATGCCTTTCGTGAGTTGAAAAGCTCCAGAACCCCGTCTTTATCCCCAGCCTTGATCTTTTTGATGATTTCGGATTTTGAGGAGATGATGTTGTACATTCTGTAGTTGTATGTCCAGCCACCAAGCGTTGGGGAAGACTGAATCTCGTAGACTGATTGCGAGAGCCAGCTCGGCCATTGGATGTATGCTTGCCATGCACCTGGTGTTGTGGTGTATGCCAACGCGAATCGACCCAGTTTCGAAGGGGAATATCTTCTGGTGAGTTTTGAGTCGGATTGCGTCGACGTTGTTATCTGTTTCTTCTTTACTCCCGCTTCATCCTGGTCCTGTTTACGTTCTTCCTTGGCTTCAATAGCTAATTGTTTTGTCGGTTGTGTCATCTGAACATGTGTGCGGACCTCAGCCGTGACTCTGGAGAATACGAGATCGCGAGTTCGTTTTGCAACCGCCCTTCAACAACGAGTCAGGTATCAACGCCATGATAGTAACGCGACTTTTGATTTCCCTCTTCACTTACATATCCCAGGCCATGATAGCCAGCTTGAGTAACTCGATAGACTCGCTTAGTCTGTTCTTGAGCCGATCCAAGCTATCCTTTCCGAGTGCCAACTTGACAGCAGCCAACTTCCTTTTCAGACCCTTTTTTGCGTTCAGCTGGAACAGAAGATCGTCCGAAGTGCTCTGAAGGGTCTTGAGAGACATCTTGCAACAGTCCAGATTCGTTTGTACAAGAGAGTCGTTTTGCACGGAACAGAGGGTGTCGTCGTGTTGTAGCTGCTGTTGCATGGCATCGAAGATTGGCTGGTGACACTGGAGGCGCATTATGAGGGCCTGGATATCTTCGGGGAGCTCTTGGGCTTGGTCCCATAGCTTCTTGGTCTTTACGACACATTTTGCGATTTCGGTCGTTATCTGGACAAAGGCGATTATGCTTGCGGCGGTCTCCATGTTGGCTTCATGAGACTGACAACGAGATCATGCGGTGAATCAATAACAAACAACGACACAGCTGACCAAAAATAAATAGAAGAATGAATGTATACAACTAGAATAACAAGACAAACAGCTCAGATTGAAGCAGAAGAGGAGGAAATCTTCAACACAGCCTCCATGATGGGGAGCTCATGACCTCAAGTCCTACGTAACATGGGGGGCCCAATTTCAAGACAAGAACAACCAACAAGTGTACTGCCACTCCATTCCGCGGACCAACCAGTTTTGGGAGGACGGGGAGACGGGTGGCCGCATGAAACCTGGGCGGCAAAGTTCAACCAGGGGGTTGCGGCAGGTTGGTGTGGTGCCTGTAAGGCGAAATGGTAGGCCTCCCGTATGCTAGGCATTTTCTGTTGTTTCTAGATAATGAAAAAAAATTTTTCTCCTTATATTTGGTGTTGAATGGAATGATAAAATCAAGATGATATCAAATATTCAAGTGTTAGAGACGAGATGGAAGAGACATAAGCGCCGTTTGAACACGCACGGGACGGGCCCGACTAGAATGGAAGCGATGCGGACCGCTGAAGCCACTGCCAGCCAGCCCGGGCGCTAAAAATGGTTGGTCACTGGCCTTTGGGGGTGTCCTTCGTTCATCTCACCACCAAGACAAAGAACCTAGGTTATCTTTATCCACCACCAGGTACTCACCACTGGGAATCTATAGTTCAGGACGGTAAACATCCATGGATCACTCTGTAAATTCTCTTGTGCAGTCCTATTGTGGGCAATCCCCATACCCCAATCTTCATCCCTATTTACCGTGCCCTCCAACAAGACCCGTCATAACTATCTAACACTCCTCATGTACATGCCCATGCGCACTTCGAATAACACCATAAGCCGACAATATACCACGATATGTCTCCGGAAAACCTAGGTCAGAAAACCCACGTATTGCTTTTTTCGCCACCGCCTCTGCTTCATCAAACAGCTGTGCCTCGAGCAATGTTAAAGCACAATTGACCAACAACCAAGCTCTCACTTCGGGGGATAAATCGCTTTCCTCCACCGAGGTAATCAGCTCCCTTGTGCTCTCTGCTACTTCGTTGCTGTGCCCCAGGACACTCAGCGAGAGAAGACGAAGAGTAGCGAGTTGCCTTTCCCGACTCTTGAACCGGGCAGCATCGCCAAATTCATGGATGTTCCTAAGTGTCTTTGTTGCGATTCCAAGAGCTTCCTTGTCGAGTCCCAGGTTGTGGGAGCATAAAGTTAGGCTCAAATTGCAGTCTATATGAAGGTCCCTTGCCCCCCGGATCGTTGCAGTACCATCAGCTGCAGCTTTCAGAGTTGACAGGGCATCTCTTCCCCTACCATCCATATGCCTCAAGTTTTCTCCATAAAGGAGCATCGCGTGTAGTATAAACATCGAGTCTGCGTTTTCTGCCTTGCCGAGATTGAGGCAGGCTTTGAGTATGATATCAGCTTCCTCGTGATAGCCAGTCACTAGAAATGCCTCTCCCAGCAAGAACAAACAATTAGCTATGTCATGAGGCACCTCGCTCTGCACGAGCTCCAAGATTCTGAGGGCCACTATCGCCTTTAAAAGCTGTTTTCCATGGATTCTGGTCGTCCACAAATCCTGTCGATAAAGGATTTCGCCGATAACCTCAACGTGTTGGATGGACTCTTGGCCAAAGATGCCAAACTGTTTCAGTACTGGCAGTAACCATGCCAGTGCCTCGAAGCGCACTGAGTTTGGTGTCCTGTAGGTTTCAATCTCGTCTATAGCCTCATAAAAATCATCGATGGCCTCATCGACCTCTGCAGCAAATTGTGCCACTTGCCTGATTTTGTCTCCCAATCTCTCATCAGCCCCTGGTGTCCTAGGTCCCTGTGCAAACGTGCCAACCTCAGAGCTTAGTTCTCCTACCGCCCTCGCGAAATCACGGTTATCGTGAAACTCAGGGAAGCCATCCCCTAACTCCGAAGAGGCCACATCGAGGATAAGTTGGGCAACTTGTTGCTCCCATGGCGGCATCGCCCAGGACTCAACAAGTGTAAGAACATCGCTGAGCCAGTCTCCAGTTGCTTCATACAACATATCGATGTCGGAAGGCTCAGTAACTCCCGTCGGTTGTCCATAATGAAATACAAGATCCATGTGTAATTTCTCGTACTCATTCCGAGCTGACTGTGTGAGACGGAGACGTGCCACGTCTTGGACCATGCCATGCATCACGCCATGATAGAAACCGTCTTCACCAATGTCATATTGCTGCACGAGTCCGACATCATAGAGCTCAGCCAGAATATCGCCAAAGGCTCGAGAATCCCATCCCTGGAGACAAGCTGCGAGAAAGGCACCTGGCTGGTCTGCCATTCGGTCTTTGGTATCCCAAGGTTGCATAGTTGAGCAAAACTGCACAAAACGGGATTCCGAGAAACTGGAAGACGATTGGAAAGCAATGATGTTTAACAGATCGTCTTTATGAGCCCTAGGGCCATCTCCTTTGTCATTCTTGACCTGGCGGATAGAAAGATCCCAAGTGGTGTAGACCGAAAGGACCTGCGCCATTTCGGGTCCTTCCAGGTTTGTGATGTAATCGGTGGCCACTAGTCTGTCTGACAATATCTCAGACTGGTCCTTGCATCTTTTGAGAAAAGTCTCAAAGTCGAGTCGTGAACGATAGATGTACCGCCCTGCTTGGACGATGGCTAAGGGGTTCATCCAGAGTTGGCTGAGGATTTTCCGGGCCGCTGACTTGCTCCGGGGCTCCATTTTCTTAGTCTTGTCGCTCTTTGAGGCTTGCAGAAGTAGCTCCATGGAATCTTCCTCTTTCATGTTTCCGATAGTGACCGATCCATCCAGTCGCAAAAAGTCATGGGTATTCTGCCGACGAGTGGTGATCAGAACAGAGGCATTTTGCGCCACTGGGAAGCACCTCTTGATCGTTAGCATCATCTCAGGCTTTTCCACATTGTCAAAGATAGCCAGCCAAGGGGTCTTGGTGTTGGCAAGATGACTGAAAACAGCCTGAGCTTTACCATCCACTGTCAAGGGGACCCTGCCGTCATGGTGACTGAGGATCTCGGCGCAAACAGCCAGGTCATAGTCAATAGTATTGTGAGAAGAGGCATCGATCCATAATATTGACTGGTAAGGTTGGTCGATGTGTCGTCTACAATATTCGATTGCCAGAGATGTCTTGCCTTGGCCTGGAAGACCAGTGAGAGCGATGCAACGAGCTTCGGTCCCTTGTGGTTTATCCAGCAAGTGATGCTTCAAGGTCGCGAGGTCCTCTGCTCGGCCAACAAAGTCCTTGACCCTATGGTAAGGAACATTGATGAACCTGGCTGGGACTTTCCTTTCTGGTAGAGATTCTGTGGCGGTTTCAAGACTCTCGAGCTTTCTGAGAACCTGGGGCAGGGCCTTGTTCGTATTTTCGACACCTTGAGCGATTGTATTCATCGCCACTGACATGTCCAATACATGGCCATGGATGGACTTGACTTCGACGCCCAGGTTGCTGAGAAGCTGACTATGGAGATTTGTGAGTGTTTTGTCCTCTGAGTCAATACACGCGTACGCACGAGTCGGCAGCCTGCAGGGCCAGAGCAAGAGAACCCTTATCCCTCTCCAGGATCGCCAGATGTCTCTCGATTTCATCATCTTTGAGGAGGGCATGAACTCTTTTCGACCAAGTCTTCCACTTGCTAGCGGTAGGGGACACGCTTAGGCGATTAACAAGTTCGCTCAAACGTGTAACGCCTCGAAGGCAATTTTCGAGTTCAAGTTTGACAGCTTCGGTCTGGAAGGTTGGGTGGGGAATAATTGCGACAAAGAGAGCTTCGAGTTGGGAGATCCTCTTCAAACGTTCTCGTTGAACCTCGGTAGAACTTTTCAGGTTAGAAATAGTACTGTAAAGTAACTTTGTGATAGCCATGCCCGCTTGAGCAAACTGAATGGCGGCGGCAGCTACGCCCACGATCTCGACTGGCTCCATGACCTCGAAGGTAACGGGCTGCGACAAGGTGAAGCA
Source organism: Fusarium sp. AF-6 (assembly GCA_003947015.1). Taxonomy (NCBI): domain Eukaryota; kingdom Fungi; phylum Ascomycota; class Sordariomycetes; order Hypocreales; family Nectriaceae; genus Fusarium; species Fusarium sp. AF-6. Next base: position 8,603 of record NKCJ01000357.1, read on the forward strand.
ATATCAGTGATGAAATGAATCCGGCGGCTGAATCGGTCTGAGCCTTTCGGTCACTCATGGGCGGCGGATGTTGATAACATTGCGAGTGAATCCATCAAAAGGAATAGAGAGGTGAAGCCTAGCGACAAAGAGAGGGGTTTCCCAGGAAGGTATGCCTCAGTGAGGCGGACCAGGCCTGTCAGGCCTATAACCTCGGTGAGGCATTCTCACGGGACTGGTGAATTGCATGCTGCAGGGAAATGATCGAATCAAGAAGGGATACCACCATGCGAATGATTGGCGGCTGGGGCTGAATTTCTGAGTGGTGGCTGAATGAAAGATGGAGGTGAGATGGAGGCGCAGTTGCGTGCCCAGGTGCCTATCAGCACAAGCAAAGAATCATGGATGGCAAAGAGGATGTGCAGCTCTGTATTACCTGCCTGCTCCAGGAATCCAGCAAGTGATGAATAGAAATCAAAACCCAATTCAATACCTGCCTGCCTGCCTGCCTGATGCGCTAAGGTACACAAACCCAGTTCTGGCTCCCTTAGTAAATTCAACGAGGAGTATTATAACTCAGGTAGATCCATACTGTAGATCCATACTGGTTCGTTTGGTTAGTGAATATCGAGTTGCCGCCCATTTTTGTCCAGCCGAGAGTCTTGGGTATCAGCAAACAAACCATTGAGCATCACTAACATTACCTTAAAGTCATGGAAGTGCCGTGTTTCTGTTCTGATGGGTGGTAGGGCCGTGGAATAATAACTTGGTAGTATCTTACATGGCACAGTCGTGTGTAGCTGTCTCCTCTAGGGTACTCCTCTGTACCTGAGACGCGTCAAACGCAAGCCAGAGCCACAGCAATGCCGAATACGGGCTTGAAAACGGAATACATAGAACAGCCGGGATAACTGTTGGGGCGACGGAATCAACGTGGTTCGATAATGGATGGAGCCTACCAGGGTAACGTCGATCTGAGTATCCGTTCCGTAGAGACCCTTCCGGAATCGCAATCGCTTGCCCACCTGATGCATTATCAGATCCTTATCAATCTTGACAATTCTGGAGACGCTTTGATGAGGGAACAGAAAAGGCGCTCGGATGGGGGATCCGAAGCTGGCGGATCTAACAGCAGTACATATTCTGCACGAGACGATACAAGTCGGCTGTGGATACTGACGTAGGTAGGACCAAATATTGATCATCGCGACATGAGCAGCTTACCACTGCAGTACGTAGCATGTTAAATCTCCGAGAGGGACGATGGGCATCTCAGGGCTCGAGATTGTCTCTAGATTATCTCCAGATCCTTCCTTTTCGTCATCCATCGCATAAGGCCACTTGAGAGTAACACTCTGCAACGAGTCTTCCCGAAGCCGGAGCTGAAGTTGGTGGGAACAGAACAGAACAGAACAGGTGACCGGGAAGAGATGGATCCGTCCCGAACCGACGAGGAAGCGTTGGTGCAACGAAGGAAGGCATCTCCACCCTTTGACCAGGCGTCTCTGTGCCACCGAAAAGTGTCTTGTAGGACAGGCTTTTGATTCGAGGGCAATGTTTCTGCCGAGCAAAGGTCCTGCAGTAGGGAGTCAAGCGCATGCATCGGCACGGCTGCGAGTCTTTGTCTCTGCTGCGCAATCTCTTCAGGTAGCCATTATAGATACATATTCAAGACAGAGCTGGCAGAAATAGGAATTGATGGGCCGAACCGGGCGGGCTGGCAGTAGAAAGTGAACCCTGTAGCTGAACTTGTATCCACGAGCAGGGCCCGTCACTGGACAATCGGGAGAGCCACAAGGGGCCTCAATTGAGCTAGCAACCTGATGGAGGCCACCACAGACAGACGCCCCTGTCGGACAAGGCGGCAAGGGAAAAGGAAGAAGCAAGGGAATGGAACAGAAGAAAGGAAAGGAAATGTTGCATTTGGTAAGGGGCAGAAAGATCAACTGATGGTGCGTGCATGATGTGCGTAACGCCAGTGCATGGTATGTACTTCTTTTACACGGCACTTTTTCGTTCGTGATGCTACATCTTACGCGGTTCGCAAAGTAAGGTAGGTACGAAATTCTAACCGGGTACCGGCAAGGGAAAAAAAAAAGACAAGATGGACACTTGTCGATGCTAAAGAGGTTACTAAACTAGTGGTAACCATGTCTCGATGGTGCTAAGACTCTTGTTCTCTTTTCCCTCTGCCGCATTAACAAGGGCGTAGGGCGGGTACTTCCCGATCGAGTCTCGGCTTTGTTTCTTTTCGGTCTCGTCCTTTCACTGAGAAAGGTTCTTCACTGCCAGTTTTGCTGGTCCGGGTGCCTTTTTTCATTAGCTTTGCCACCCGTTGGTTCTATTATCTCAGCTTTCTCTAATAAACACCTTCTTTCTTGCTAAGCCCTTTCTTCTTCCTTCTTACATCCCCTTCGTCTCGTCCTCGGGGCGTCTTTTATTGCTGCTCGCTTTGCATCTTGCATACTACATCTTCTTCTTCTTCTTTCTCTTCTTTCTCCCGAATAGTTAATTGCTTATCGCTTGGTATCGCTTCACCAATTCCTCCCGTATTCACCCCGAGACATCTTTCGCCCCTGGCCTTTGCCTTTCTGGTGCCCCTTGGACTGGACGCCCTTCTTAAGTGGCATCCATCCCTGGCCCAGGGTCATCGGCATCGGCCTCCACTGTCGCATTCCGTCATCGCAAACCACTGAAATCTCCGCCTTCGCCCTCGCCTCCGCCCGCGAACGAAACCATCGATTCCCCTCCCTCTTCTACTCCATCCATCTTCAATCGTCTCAGTATAATCGGCGCCTTACTTGGCGTTCGTATCATCCTTCGCCATGGGTATCCTCGAGAAGATGGCTTGGTCCAAGAGCACCAGGATCAAGGTCATGATCGCAATTGACACGGCCTTCTTCCTGCTTGAGCTCGTTACCGGTTTCCTCGCCCACTCGCTGGCCCTCATGGCCGATGCCTTCCATATGGTCAGTCAATTCGCGCGCTCTCTCACGAGTGAATTGGCTACTAGACCATCTACTAACGTTCCACACAGCTCAATGACATCATCTCCCTGGTTATCGGCCTTTGGGCTGTCAAGGCATCCCAAAAGGTCTCAACCGACCAGTTTACCTTTGGTGTAGGTCCCCAAGACACCTCAACGTCCGCGCCTCCATGTCCATAGCTAACATGCACCTGTAGTGGGTTCGCGCCGAGATTCTAGGTGCCTTCTTCAACGCCGTCTTCCTCATCGCGCTCTGCGTCTCCATCGTCCTCGAAGCCCTGACCCGATTCATTGAGCCCCCGGAGATCGACAACCCCAAACTCATGCTCATTGTGGGTGGCGCCGGTCTCTTTTCCAACTTTGTCGGCTTCTTCGTTCTCGGCGGCCACGGCCATTCTCACGGACCTGGTGGACACGACCACGATCACGACCATGACGGACACGATCATGCTCACGGCCACTCGCACACCCACGCTCACGCTCACGACGAGGAGGAAGGACATGCTGGATACCACAACCACGAAGATGCTGGCGACGTCCCTCCCGAGGTTGTTGTCCGCCGCGCAACTGAGCATCGTCACACCAGGGAAGAGTCCAGCACCAGCAACCGACATTCCACGCATTCGAGGGGCCGACATTATCGCCGATCCAGTAGGAGTGGACATTCGCGATTCTCAAACCTCGAAGATATTAGCATTCACCCAGCAAGCTTTCGACAGGATATCATCGCCGCGACAATGGGAGAGTCCCCTAGTGACAGTGAAGCCGATTCGGAAACCCCTCTCATGGCCGATGTAGAGGCGAACGAGGAATCGCCTCTTCTTAAGGGAGTCACTAGGAATACCAGTACTCTTGTCAGCACCACGCAGACGACTCTTGTCCAATCTCAATCTCACTCTCACTCTCACTCCCACTCCCCTCGACGACGCCGAGACTCGAGTGTTCACAACGGTCACCACCACACACTGCCCAAGCAACCTGGAAAGAAGAGCAGCCATGGCCACAGTCACGATGACATGGGTATGAACGCCATGATTCTTCACGTCATTGGCGATATGCTTGGCAACATTGGTGTCATGGCTACCGCTCTGATCATCTGGCTTACCGACTGGCCTGGAAAGAATTACGCCGATCCTGCTGTCTCTCTGTTCATTACCGCCATCATTCTCAAGACTTGCATTCCTCTCACACGCGGTACCGCACGAGTCCTACTCCAGGCCACACCTGAGCATATCAGCATTCCCGAGATTCGCCAAGATATCGAGGCACTCCCTGGTGTTATTACCTGCCATCACATTCACGTCTGGCAGCTCTCCGATACGAAGCTCGTCGCCAGCATGCATATCCAGGTTTCTTTCCCCATCGATTCGCATAGTGGTGAGAAGTACATGGAGCTGGCTCGCCGAGCCAGGAAGTGCCTCCATGGCTTCGGCATTCACAGCGCCACCATTCAACCCGAGTTCTGCTTCGACCAGAAGCACAGGCACGACGCAGATGCTCAGGCTCTTACTCTCGATGGCACCTTTGACGGCATTAAGGGTGACGCGTGCCTGCTCGAGTGCATCGACGACTGCCAGGCTCAGGGCTGCTGCCCAAGCAGGGAAGCCTCGTCTAGGGGATCTTCGATTCGTCGAGCTAGTGACTCGTCACACAGTCAGACCAGTCCTCATAGACATGAGCATTAATGGACTTTTGTCTAGTAGACGGCAGTCTCAGCGTTTTCAGTTAAACAAGGGGACAATTGGTCATGTCTATACCAATTGAGCCTTGGGTTCTCTCATTCACGTTTTCTATACCAATAATTACTTTTCTTTAACAAACAAAAAGTGGGTTAGGCGTTTCTCTGGTATGAGCACACGATGTCCTCACTGGAGGACCAAAGTTGGTTGGGCGACACAGCGCACAAGGTGTTTGTTTTTGTGCCTGGATTAGAGGGATGGTGTCATGTACGATAAAGACAGCGTTATTGCGTCAATATATTTTTCTTTGTCCCTTAACTAGGTTCACCGTGAATTATGATGCTTGGTCTCGAAGGTAGGTCAAGTTCAACCTCACACATGTCTTGTTACGCATGACTCGCGAGTTGGTATCACATATGTTCGTATCAGTGTAGCAGAGTTCGAATGAAAGAGTTGGTTGACCCCTGGTTCCTAGTTACACATTCAACGTCTTTTCAGCTGATAGTCATCATAGATAATATTTCTATTGTTGGATCTAGCTGCGCTATCAAGGATATACGAAGTCACCATATATACCCTCCTCCCAATCCCCACGAAGCCCATATCATGCAATCATGTTCGTTTCGTTTACTTCTTCATTATACATGACTATGCCACCCAACATGAGGGTCAACATCTCAACAAGGGTCTCCATAATTTCAACAATAAAGGCTTCGTGCCCAAGTCCAATAGCTTAATAGACCCAACGCTGATTTTATTAAGCTATTAAGCTTAAGCATGGAGCTATTATTGTTGAAATTATGGAGACCCTTGCTGAGATAGTTGAATGCCCATTTTGGGTGGCACAAGGTTAGAAAACAATAAGAATAACTTGAATATCTGTCAAGTTACGCCTGAGGTGGGAGTATCAGCTCCTCGCGACCGCCAACTTCGATCACGTCCGCAACTCCTCGGAACGAATACTCGACTCGGAGAACCTTGTCACGGCCAGGAGCAGGGTCCCAGAATCCCGGAAGGCGGCTCTTTCGCACCCCTCGGGGGATGGACAAGGCTGGTCCACGGGCGTCGGGTGAGTCGTCGACGAGGGCAGCCAATCCGATAGTGACATCGGCAACCTGCTCGCCCGTAGAGAGTGTGCCATCTTCGCTGGGGACGCCGTACTTAGCGCTGAGAATGACGAGCCCGCCGAGTGTCATCTGGCGTTTCTGTCGACCCTCGACGGCTTGGGCGAGGAGCACGGTGACGTTATCGGCCTCGTAGCGATGTCGGGCGGTGACCATGTTGGCTTTTCCAGTGGCAGCCTCTACCCTCGCCGCACGCCGACGGGAACGTTCAGAACGTCTACGACGGCGGCGGTGGTCAAGGCCAAGTTGGAGTGCAGCAAGACCGACAAAAGGTAGTGCGCCAGCCCAGAAGAGTACACTTGGTCCGATAAGGGCTCGAGGCGCAATAAGAAGAGGCACACTAAGGCGCTGCCCAAGTCGGGACCAATAGACTGAGAGGTGGAGGTTGTGAAGACTCATACCAACCTCTAGACCGATGCGAGCAAAACGGCCGACAGACCAGAGGTTGCGGAGAGCAAGATATCGGTCTTGGAAAGTGTTGGAGCAGAGCTCGACTTCCACTCGGGCGGACGAGGGCGTCCCAGGGTCCAAAGATGTCGAGGGAGTTTGAAAGGGGAGGTCGAGATCTTTGCTATATCGTAGGAGACCTGCAGCTGAAGTAGGTGTCGCAGAGGCAGAGATAGCCCAGGTTCCATGGTTGCAGGAAGAGTTGAGTTCATGGTCAAGACCCCTGATGCCACTCTCACTACCAGGCGAGTCTGAGGAGCCAGGCACTGGAACTCGCTCTGACGATCCCGTTCGGAAGCCCAATTCCAAAGTAGGGGACGTCTTGAGAGGAGCCTCAGCACTAAACATATTGGGGTTCATCCTTGAAAAGTCGGAAAACCAGCCCGAGTGACCAGACGCAAACACCCAGTCACCACTGTCTGCACGCACGAATCCCGTGCCATGGTACAGCTTCTGGTGAAGTCCAAGGGTAACACGTGGTTGAGTAGGAGGGTCATGCCGAGAAGACTGTATGCTATACTCGAGGGTTGTTGGCTCCGAGACATTAGGGAAAGTGAATTGGTGGTAGAGGCGGCTGGTAGCTGACAACTCGGGCAGAACATCAGACTCCAGTTCAATCGCAGTCTTTACCCATCTGAACTTGTCTGGGGATGATATAGGCGAGCGGTTAAGGAACTCTTGTCTGTATCGAAGAGTTACCAATGGAGAAAGTCTATTCTCAACAAGCTGGATAAGACGGTTCCTAGGAATCGTCAAGGGCAGAAGCGGCTGATATCGATCATACAACAGTGTCGTCGGCAGCATAGATGAATCTCCTGCAATGCCGTATGTAGATCCAGATACAGTGAGGGTTGGTGTGGCAACTTCGACTGTGGGTTGAAAGGGGCTGTCCACCGCTGCTTGTTGTTGTTTACTCGATGCTAAGCGTTCTAACCGCGAGACTTGAGGTTGTACTAGCTTGCGCAGAGAGGGAACATCCACCGTCACGGAATGGCTCAGAGCAAAGTCCAACAGTCGAGGGCCCAAGTGGTCTATAGAAGACCTCGATGCATCCAACCGGATACCCAAATCGGAGCTTGTCTGGATGCCATTCTGTACACGGTTCCGAACAGCTTCCTTAAACGACATTTCGTACTCTGATGATGCCCTCCGAGCGTCTTCGACATGTAAGAAATGGTCCAAGTCGTACTGCGCTCGACGGATCGGATCAATGAGTGTCTCGAAAGCTTCCTGAGCGCGGATGAATTGCTGGCGAGCAATTGGTCGAAGATGCTCCGGATAGCTATCAGGATAAAAGAGAAGGAAGAGACGGAAGTATGCACTTCGAATCTGCTCTTGTGACAACTCTTTTCCATCTCGAGGAAGACATAGAATGTCATAATAATCCCAATAAGACGGCCCCGGGCCAGACGGAGCTTCGTCGGCATGGTATAGCAGTCCAAATCCATCAGCCGAACTCATGAGTATCTTCTCGCCGGTCTCGGGGTCCCCCGCTTCAGAAGCGTTTGTCAAGCGTTCATAAATCGAACTTCCATCGTCGTCCCACAGCTCATACTCTTGTCGCGTAGACGCAAACTGCTCATTGAGAGAATTGAGAGAGATCCTGGAGGAATTCCCGCGGAGGGCCTGAGAACCAGCGGGGCCGGCGCCGCCTGGTGGAGGGCGAAAGTCTTCAAAGGCGGCCGAGGAACGGGTGGAGGGGCTTCTGGTGATGCCGGGCCGGGGACGAGGAACACGGAGGTTTGCGCGCTCTCGGGAGTCGGTCATTGTGATACGGTCGAGTGGTGTTTTTGGAGAAAGCTAGCTCTCCACGGGCGACGTACGGCTCAAGATAAACAAGAGCAGAGAAACGTCACCGCCCGGACTGACGGCCTGATGGACGACAAGATGGGGAATTCGCCAATCACGACGACGGTCATGGATGGATGGATCATGCTTGTGCTTTGCCCCTCGCTCGCGCGGTGTCTGCCGTCCATTAGTCGCCCGGTTCCAGGTGGGTTGATGTTTGGGTCGGGAGAGGTTGACGCTGGACCCTCTTTCCGCTAATCCTCAGTGGGTTCGTCTCGGTTGTTCGGGGCTTTTAGATCCACAACGGCTCCAGCTTTCAGGCGTTAACGCCCTGACAGGGACAGGGGGGAGCCACTGTTTCTGAGCCCTACAGCGGGGTAGACGGTTGACAGACTGTCTCGTGCACCCTACACATGACGGTTGACTCTGTCTATCTTGAAGATCAAAAGATATTGCGGTCAAAGTCAGATGTTGTACTGATATTAACTCAAGTCAGACTGTTTATTACATCTCAGATCATCCTCTTGTCTCCACCGCCTACTGCTTGTCTATCTGTACAGGGAAAAAGCAAGGAAACCCACTGATATCCTTTTCCACGACGTTGCTCAGCAGTCGTACGACTGGGTCCCGCCTGCAATGCCAGGTCAACAGTGACTCGTCCATCCCCTCACTTGGAATTCCCTCGGATGCAGGCAAGACTTGAATCACACTAATGCCAAGTTGCTGATCCTCTACCCCGACAACCTTGGACGCCCATAACACACCGTACATGTGTCCGGGCCTCGTTAATGCCAATCACTCTCTTTCCATGGAATTATGCAAGACATGTGCCTGGTGAAACTCGAGACGTCATGATACCCTACGTGCAGGATCTATTTGGTTCCAGCTTACACCTGATTGCACCAACCACACATATCGATAGACACCCCTACATATATAAAACGATTCCTATACCTCCCAAGATCGATTATGCAGGAACGTCATAAAATATTTTGGTAACATGGGTTGATTAGCCCCCATATACAAGCATAGTATAGAGTACGCTCTGACTTGAGGTGTCATAGTTTAAGACTCGATTGGTTGTTCTACACATGCCTAGAGTAGTTACACTTACACAATGCCCAGCACCACTCAATCAGACACACAACCATTGATACTAACAGATTCAATCAAACAACTTCAAATTAGACAACTTGATCCTTTGAAGGATCCGAAGCGACCTAATTAGAGGGTTGTTAGTCCACGCTGAAACTCGAAAAGGTGGGGCAATAGGCAACCGAGCAGGGTCAACACGGATATCTTTCACGATATATCTACCAACTTGTGGCATCATTTTAGTCCTCACATCTTTCCGTCCTTTTAATGTTTGACCGATAACTTATACCTGCACAATGACGGGCCGTGGACGCGCAGGGAATCCCGTTCCCAAGCTTCCAAGACCAGATGCCACCCTCGACATCCGCCCAGTCCCAAGAGAACGCCACTTTGACGTTCGTTCAGTCGGCCCAGGCGCTTCCCCAGACATACATCAAACTGTCCGATCTGCAAAAGAGTTGGAAGAAGACCTCATCGTGCCTGAATACAGTGGTAAAAACCGCTATTGGGACGAGACTCGGGATCAAGCTGTACGCGAATTCCTTGACCGCGTCATATCCGACGGTCGAGTTGATTACCGCAACCAAGAAGAATTCACGCCTGAAGTTACCTGGGGTTTTTGTATCTTTGTCACGGGCTACTCGGAAGAGGCTCAGAAGAGCTTGGATTCGGCAGTGTCGATGCTGGTCAAGATCGTTGACCGCCACTTTCGCGACACCAGTCCTGAGTTTGCTGCATTCGGACAGGAGGTTTTCAAGAGATTCAAGTTGGAATTGTTTGAGGACAAGGAGTTGCTCGAAGATGCCTCGGATGATCGTGTCAGAGAAGAGTTCAACGCATATGTAAGGAGCTTACACCTCTGGGATGACGACTACGATCCAGATGCAGACCGCGCTCGACACTACCGCGACAATCTCAACAGACCCCCTGGGAATGAAAGTCACAGGTTTTGCATTGTCTTGGACGAAGCCAAGATCAAAGAACTGGCTGCTTTCAAATTCCCAATCAATCCCAAGGAGGACGATCGAGCGCTTCGCAAGATGAGCGTCAAGATTGTCTGTCGTAGTTGGAATTACCCGGATGAGCCAAACTGCGAGACATTGTACTTTGATGGTTCAACTAGGAAGTTCTTCTCGGGGATCGATCAGTTGCCGCTCAACCGTTTTGTAGAGGTGTATGAGCGTTTGTCACACTGGCATGTGGATGATATGTTTCCCATGTTCAAGTTTCTGGAAATGTGAATGGAGATATGAGGAGTAGTATTGGTACTTGGCTTCTTAGCATTGATTCTCGGTAAAAATTTTCTAGTAACTCTTTAAACCAATCTCGTGGAATGCTTCAACCAGGTAAAGATCGCGAAGCTACCACACTGGTCAAGGAACAAACGAGACACCAGTATAAACATTATAAGTTATCCTCCTCTAAAAGTAAGCAATAAAATAAAAATGCACCAAGGTATTCATAGTATTATAACATTCTTATATATTTTATATTGCATTCATTATGAGTTAACTCTACCGTTCTTATATTTCTTTTATTTCTCAACCCGTGTAGCTACACGATGAGGATGTTATACGGACCCCTTGAAACACTTGACATATTCTACACGATGTTTTAATCTTAATTGTCAGCAGAATCCAACAATAGCGAGTGTTGGTTGTGAGTCGTTGGTTCTAGCTCCCACTCGAGCCACAATCCTCTTGGCACGTCTATACATGAAACACCAGCAAAGATATAAGTATTTCAAGTCGGTTCACCCCAAAGAGATCAAGTCGTCAAGAACCAAGATGCAGCACTTCCAAATACTCGTTGCCTCGCTTCTAGGCACAGCAACTGCCCAGCAACTCCCCAAGTACAAGTACGACTACGACTTTCGCCCCTTTGAGGGCATCACACCGACATGCAAGGCAGCCTTGAACAAGGTCCTCGACTGCGATACACTCCTAGCTCGACATGGACCTGAAAACATCATACCGTCGGCCGAGCAAGCGACCGATATATGCACTGCCACATGTCACAACTCCCTCGTCCAGTTCAAAAAGGATATACAAAAGGCGTGCCCGGTGGAGAGCAACATTGTACACTGGCCCGATGGCAGCAACTTTACCGGCACGGATAACATCAATGAGTTTATTGACAGATACAACAAGCTCTGCCTGATTGACCCGTGAGACGAGCCTCTTCGAAGTGCCCCTTTGAGACAATGCTAACCAGAGTAGAGAGACGGGGCGATTCTGTTATGATATTGTCAGAGGATGGGAGATAACAAAAGAGGCGGCCGAGTATAGATGCTCTGACTGCATCTTGGGCTTGTATCAGATACAAAAGGAGTCGAAAGCCGAGTATGACGAGAGTTTTGCCTCTTTCGTTGAATCGTACATCGATACTTGCGAGACGAAGAGCGTTTCCATCAGTATCATGAAGGGGACATCAACTGCTACGGGCACTTCTGTCTCAACTAGCAGTTCAGGGGCAGAAACGACTCCAGTTACGACAGACACCTCGACTGAAGTGGCTTCGAGTCCTTCTCCCGAGATCCCAGTTCTTACCCCAATGTCATCTGGTGCGTCGACCTTCGCCATCAACATCATGCCGTTCATCGTGCCTGTCCTGGTACTGACAAGCCAATGGAGATAATTTGGCCAAAACTAGAGAGGGAACCTCTAGTAGTTCCTCAACAATCGAATACACGGGAACATATATTCCTCCACGTACGTCGAAAAGCCGGGCGGGTTTCATGAACACAACTCGGAGCGTTACGACGTTAAGTCCGTCTCGGTCCACAACCACCAGTTCAGGAGGTGTGGCCACGCTCATGACCATACGATGTAAGTACCTACATGATTCTCGTTTTTCTAGCAACTGTGCTGACGTTTTCTCCAAGTCAAGGATAAGAACCAGCTGCAAAAGGTACTGTAGAGGCCAGAGAGGAAGCACAAGAGCCGTACCGACGTTTCAAGGCATCATGAAGAAGGGGATTGGCTGTAAGAGTTGTTTGTCGTTTGAGACTATCCTAATAGCATTGATGTATTTCTTATTATAAATGACAATTGTTAACAAAGCATCGTCCAAGTCATATCTAAGCTCAAGGTTGAGACTCAGCATCGTCTTAGATCAACCCCAGACACTTCAACCTTGGGACGAAACTCGACGAGAGAGCCTATACCGATTGGATCCATGATTTCAATGGAAACTATCCCTTTGTACATATACTTTGGATAACTGGGTGACGTGTGAGTATATGTCTATTCAAGATACAGAGCCCAGGACAATCAGTTACATGCACTCTTCAACCTTCCCTAGCAATGTCCCTAAATAAACGGCAGATGTAGAGCGAAACTAATTGATACCCTCTCGGTTCTATAGAGCACAGCCAGACATCATTCCGCAATCTACAGAGCGTGGCTCAAAGCGCATACCGCTGCAGCAAGCACTGATAAACATCAATCGCTAATCTCGCAACTTGTAAACCTGTTCTGTTTATCAGGCATGCAATACAACCCAAGATGATGAATATCTGCCGACGAATCACGAGTCAGATGCCTACACACCAAGATGTAAGTTGAAACGATAATGAGCGTTACGCAGTTAAGTTGACGCTTGCAACCGTCACATGGCCCTCAAAGCATGTATCTCCCATTTTTACAAAAAAGATCTCAGGAGAAGTAAGTAACCCCCTTTTTAACACCTGTCAAATCATGCACGAGGCGTCCATCTGTCACTTTGACTTGAGCATCTACACTTCTTTACTGGCGCCACGACAGCTCTGCCACACGGCGCATCCCACGAACCGTTTGGGAAAGTGGCCGCAGCCCGGGTCGAGCTGAAAGACCTGCAGAGGCGGGCAATTGGACAAAGGTCGAAAAACCCTTGCTGACCGGTCTCAGGACTGCAACGCTGACTGTCCCGATGATCCTGTTGGATCTTAGCCTTCCTCTCTTGTTCAAGTTTCACCCCGGGAAAGGGAGAAGGGGGAAAAAATGCAACTCGGGAGGCCCTGCATTTCGGTGGGCAGACCGGAGATCACGACAGGGGAGAGCGAAGGGAGGCGCCTGAATAGTAACAACAAACAGCATAACTCATATCCCCATCCCCCATCCATAGAGATCAATAGATTGAAGGGAGGACCTACGGCCCCCGGCAGGTGCTCGACGGGCCACCAGCGGCCCGGAGCGTCGACCCGTCGTCGTTCTCGCTTCCCCCGGCCTCGAGCAGCGAATTGCTTCTTTCCTCTTCGCGGGCGCTGTGCCGTAGCACCATGAGCCATCCGATGCCAGGCCCCGTTTGACGAGTTCACACACAGGGGAGGGTGGTGGTGGTCTGCCCTCAAAGGGATGCCCGCGGTTCGCGTAGTACCAACGATGTGTGCAACGTCGCTCAGCGGCTCGTGAGAAGTCGACGACACATGTTTTCAACACACGAATCTGCTGCCTCAGCAAAGCCGGGCGAGGACATACAATACGCATCTCTCTCTCTCTCTCTCTCTGTGCTGGCAGCCCTATCTAAAGGGACGGGCTGCCAATCGTCAGGGGTTTGACGGCCAGGGTGAGCGAGATGATTGTATGCAGCCCACCATGATTGCCCACCAACGCAGGGCAGCGCGTGCGGGACCAAGAGCAAACCGAATGGATCAGTGTTACTCTCATTCTTTGAGGAGCTCCAGGATAGGGACAGCGGAGGACCGAAATTGCAATCGCACGCGTGGTTCTTGGCAAAGAAAGACTGCCGACGTCGTTTGGCGGTCCCAGCCTCCAGTTTCACGTCCCCCGAGAACAGACCGTCGTGGGCAGATTTTTTTAAGATTTCGTATCCCTTGGCGGTAGCAATCGACGATGCAATCGCCGATAGACTAGACACGAGGGATCCTTCTCCCTCGGGCGGGTCCTATATTCATGGTGTCCCAAAGTGCAAGGATTGGAGATTGCCCGGTAGGTCTTCGCATACGTTTCAGCTCCCGCCTGTCAGTAGGAGACTTTCCAAATATGGAATACCAGATAACTGCCCGAAAACCACACCCAAGAAAAGGAAAACAGAGGGCGTAAAGATTCAATCCCTCAACTTGTCGACAGCGTGGCCCTCTCATCCTCATCGATTGGACCGGCCATTGCCCTCCGGGATCATGGGCTGAAAACAGTGACCCCCCGGCACCAACACAGCAGAACCAAGAAGCAAGGTTCCTCGACGTCTGAGAGGCTGAACCGAAATCAAACAGGGCGCTCGGCGTTGTCAACGGGAGGGAGGGGGAAATCGGACCCTATCGGAGAATTTGGGACCACCAAGAGAACTCTTCGGATATCCCATCTCCCGATGATGCTCGATAAAACTGCTCACACGGGTTTCCTTTTTCTTTGTTGTTTATTTTGTTGTGGCCAGAGAAGAAGATCCATGCGGGACATGATAAACCTGTTTACGGCCTCGTCTTGGCGGCCTAGATCCATGCATGCTTCGCTCGCTCGCATCGTGGCGCGGCTCGCAGTGTACGTAGACGAGATGCATATCAACGGGCGACGAACGAAATAGTCCTTGTCAACAAATGCCCTAGCGGAAAGGCGTCATGGTGGTGTCAGCAGCCGTTCCAACAGCCCGCGCGTGCCAGACAGCAAGGCAGCCTTGCTTTGAGCATCTCGTTGACCCAAAACAGCAAGCCCACAGTATCGTTCTGTTTTGGAAAGCTGAATTGACGAACCACGGGCGGCCAATTGAGGCTGGACTCTTGCGTGCCTCGGTCCTTCGGCACCTCTGGAACAGGAGCTCTGGTTACATCGCACCGATTAGAGTTGTCAAGTCGACATGGGGAGTCGTCCACTAGAACCGGCAGGATGAGGTCGACCTTATGCTCTGGTGATACGCAGGAGAGGAGCCCCGAGCGGGCTGACACGCGAAACATCCATCCCCATCCCCATTCATTCCCATGGATGTCATGTTATCCGCTCCCATCAGTGGGTAAGGTATCGGGAAAGATGGGCGAGGTACAAGTAGGTACCTGGCCTGGCCTGGCCTGTCTAGGCTCGCAAGCTAGGCCAGTTGTCTCAAGTCTCAGTCGAGGCTGCGTTAGGTGCTGGTCAGTTCACCAGCTAATGAACTTGGCCATCAAACATAGCAACTTGCTATTGCACCATACCATCTCAACATGGAAATGCCATATAATCAATGGCCTCAACCGGCAACTCTCAACAGATGGCTTCTTCCGCATTGAGCTCACCATCAAGGCCCAGGCTGTTCTCTACCCTCACTTGACATTCTTGATACTCAAGCCCTTGATCCACTTGACTCTCTCTCTCTCTCTCTCTCTCTTTGCCTTCTCCCGAACAAGAAAAACCCCGCATGTTGCTGGCCCAGCAGCAACAAAAACTTGCGGGGATGCGACGAATCCGTATGACCGCCGCACGAGCCTTGCCCTAGACAGGGACCCCGGTCAAGAAACCTTGCGAAACTCAGATCGCCAAAGGCTCATCAGCCATGTCCCCGATTGGGAGGCTGACCCGCGGCTTCTGGGAGCTGACAAGAGAGAGTCCTTTGTTGGTGATGGGGGTTTTGTGAACAATCAACCAGGGCCTTTCAGGGACCCTTGATCAGAAAGCTGCTTGTGGGGGAGCTGGTGAGACTTCTTTGTGAGATGCGCCCTCTTCGGCCTCGCCTAGGCCCCTGGTGGCTGATGATGGAGATTCCAGCTCCTGCTTAGGCCAGCAAATTCCCGGCTTGGTGTCTCGAGGGGAAAAAAGCAAACATGGGCGAGCTGTGTAGCAGACCAACCACAGCTCGCGATCCAATCTCACCATTGAGCACCAAGCAGGCCATGCCCTGTTTGTCCAGCTCAATCGTCCGCCAGCCGCAGCAAAGATAATACCATTTTCTCCCTCTGACGGCGTAGCGCACCATCAGTCGGAGCTTCTGGAGACAAATGTTTCCGACCTCTGGAGCATGCATGTCCCGGTAGCAGCCGAGAAGAGCTGGGGTTGGAAACTTGAGGCTGCCGATTGTTTGATTCTTCAGCCCATGATCATGATGCATCATATTGATCCATTGAATATCGCCTTGCCCGAATATCATATCCCCATGTTCGCCTGTAAATGCCATCAAAATAGACATGACGAGTGCGACCGACAGAAGCGTCCACATGCATGCAATAGCCACAGTAGATCTGTGGAGGACCTGTTCGCGTCAACAACCGACATGTCAATTCTGGCCTCTGATAGGCCGCTCGGTGATGGCCATGTTCACAGCCTCCCACCTCCAGCTGACAGTTCCTGGGGCCACTAGGGCCTCCTGCCATCATCAGCGAGTTTAGCCAAACGTTTTTGGCGGCTAGAGGGGACCCAAAGACCCAAAAGAGGCCAGGGGTCGGACCTTGCAGAGGAACCATTGAATGCAGCTCGGCGTCATGGTGAATGCTTTTGGCTGTGGCCAAGCCTCTTTGGTGAGCTCTCACTGGACCGTCTCTTGGCTTGGAGATCCCAAGATCGTGGGTTCTTCGTCAGCGAATCCCACCCTGTCCTGCAACTGATAGATCGCCTCTTGCTCATTCCGGTGCCGAAACTATCCCCCGAGGTGCTTGACTCCGTTATCTCCATGTTGTTTTTTTGTTGTTTGTTGTTTTCGGCCAGGATCATGTCGCGCGTCTGTGACTCCACCATCTGTGGCAACATCATGACTGGCGATGAATGCCTGCTCATCTTCTTGGATGAGACGGATGTTGGTCACGGGTGTCAAGCATGACCAGTCTTGAAGAATATCCATCACCAACACTCCTCTCGTCCCCGGTAGCATCCTTGCCGCAAGTCACGGGCATTGACGTCTTGCCACGACGACCCAGGGCCCTTGGGCTGACAGTCAGGGCATTGGAGTTTCTCAGACATGTGAGATGCGGGGAGGTTTCAAGTGGCATGGAACCGCAGTCGGCGCTCGTGAGCAAAAGCGCATTGGATTTCTCAACATGGCCTTGTCGCACACTTGTACGCCCGCATCATCGCAAACCGGCTGATCAGATGGCGGCATTGACCAATAGCGCCGCTTACTTGCATCCCCGCGAACCTAGGACCGGCTAGGTGTGCACCGTGTAACTGTTGTGTCTGAAGCTGTCCTAGTGGCTGGCTACCCTGAGGTGACTGACACACAGAAGTTGTCCGAAGCAACTGTTGCGAAAGCTCTCCTTTCTGAACGGGGAAATGAAGGCCGGTAATTCTGATATTGATATTAGCAACTCGCTGACCAAGCGTTGGGTGTTCGCGGGCAAATCTCGCTTCCTCAGGTCGAGAGAAATAACCATGATGATCAGTTCTCAATTGACTCGATTGGGAAGCTCGCCGAGCAAGTCGAAGGCCAAGCAACAACCCTCAAGGAAGAAACCATTCCCCAACCACAGCAACGCATTGGTTAACGACGGCCACCAGGAAATAGCAATGCGACAACGTCAGCATAAGGAAACGAGTATCAGGTTGATGGTTGTTGGGAGGCTCGGCCCTTGTCCATGGTCCACCGGACCCTAGGGCTGAAACCAGTTGAATCAGCAACGACACAAGCCATCACAAGATGTTCGAGTGAAGTTTTTTTTTCTTCGGTGTATTCGAGTAGAAATGCGATTTGTCCCTCAACAGTTGCCGAGGATAGTTTCACCGCCGCGAGAATCGAATTTTTTATCCCTCTTCGACCCCTCCTACAGTGGAGAGGGGCCGAGGGGTGGAATGCCGAGTTCCCTCGTGTCCGGGTCCGGAGGAGCCTGGATCTGGGGCCGTTTGTCAAAAGGCCGAAAGCCAAGCCCGGCGCTTGCGGCACTCACCACGGAAACGAGTCGGGAGACGAGGGTGAAAAGGTCATTTAAAGTAAAGGCTGTGTTCCAAGTGAGGGGAAGGGCAGAAATTTTCTCATCATTGTCCTGCCAATGCAGAAACTTCGAGGGCGGTGTCTTCTTCTCCGCACATGTATGCGACCTTGAGATGCAGTAGTAAGTTGACGATCGGGTTGGTTCACGTTTTTTCTCTGGGATTTGTTCCCATCGCCTTGCATGAGTCCATCGGTGGAATGGGTCCTCGTTGAGGCGTCATGGGTCCAGTTAGTCTTGGTCATGGTCATGGGCGTCGCCGTGGTGAAGAAGCGAGGGATGGAGCCTCAAGAGTCTGGGCTCTGGGGCAGTTTTGCCGGGGTTCCCACCGCCGGCAGGAACACCCTGCATTAGCATAAACCAGAGGAGACACAAAAACGGTGAACATTGAATAGAGCTTGTATAATATCCAGACAAAATGAAGGCACAGTGAAAATCGGACCCTGAAGATGGCGCGCCGTGGCTTGTGGGGGATACCAGCCTCAAGAGATTGTGATTCAGCCTCATCTCGCTTTGAAGCAAGGAGTTGGTGTCGTCACTTCCGCGGGAAGACCCACCCTGTGGAAGGCTTCTCGAACATGGCGCGCTTAGCGTGGGACAAGATGGAGGCGCTAGGCACGTGCACCCGCGTCAGTTTTGTGCAAAGTGGAGGAAGATGGAGTCGAGTCAAGTTGAACTTCTGGAGCCTCAATTTGCAGTGTGGTTGGGGACGACAGATCTTTTTCAATTCTTCATCTTGGAGTGGATGCATCGTCGCGGGTCAGATGCAAGAAACAAACAAGAAAACCACTTGGCTTTGGTAACATCCGCTTGTCGCGGCCGACGCCCCGTCGGTCCTCGGAGACGAGAGAGCAAGGGCATCATTTCGACCATGGTCTCGGATGGGGTTTGATGGAGTGCGGAAGAGGGACAAGCCAGCCAACGACAGCCGCGCTTTTGATAATTCGAGGGGCATCATCCTCCGTTGCCTCTTGTCTCAGGCGACGGACGGGACTTGGGGGCGCTTTTTTAGCTGGAGCCCACTGTGACTGTGGTCGGACCCAGCTTAATTAAGTTGATCCTCTTCTCTGCGTGGTCCCTGCGTACGCAAGGACGAAATGGAAGAAACCGCAGCATCCGCCAGGGAGAAAGATTTCTCACTCGTTGACGGTGACAGCCTCGTTGCAGAGAAAATGGCGACGGAGGGGCCTGCAAGGGAATGGAGCGCCCGATGCGGATCGTACAAGACTCCAATTTGCTGGTCTGGCTCAACGGGGCGGTGGGTGTAGATGACAATTTTTTTTTCTTTTCTATTGTCCCCTCACTTTACACTCTACCCTGTCCTGCCGGTGGCTGCCATCTCACGCGTCTCGCAGCAAACCATGTACGTGGGACGTGTTGCGAGCTGCAAATCATCACGAAAACCCGCGCGTCTCTGGGGCGTCTATGTCGCTCAGAGGCAAGACACGCTCTCGGGCAACGGGGTTGGGGGAGTGCCGCGCAGCACAGCGGAGCGCAGGGACGGGGTTGACCGTAGTTAAGGGTCTACATAGAATTTGCAGGCAACGGCGTCAGCACCCGCAGCAAGGAGTGTCTCGGCATGGGCGTCATTCGTGCGATAGAGGCGGAGGCTGTGGACGAAGCGGCAACACATTCGAGGCGAGGGGACGATGCATCCATTCCCAGGCAAGGCAAGGACAGGTGGACGTGATGGCGGTTGACGCCAGAATTAAGCAACTCCTCCGACGCGGGAGGTGACACGCTCAACTCTGCAGCAGTCACAGCACAGCAAGGACAAGGCGGCTGAAATGCGATACAAGGTGCTACGATGGCTAGACTTTGACACCGTATTCCACTCCTCGAAACGCTGTTCCTACATCGGGGCTGGGCTTGGCTGGGCGGAGCGGAGCGTGTGAAATTCGTGACTCTCCGGACGGGCTTTTAAAGTGCTTGCACATCCTGACGTACCAGCCATCCAACAGGGGCACGCGATTGGAATCCACAACAGTCTGAGTGACAGCATGACCATGACACTCTAGGTGGCTAGGTCTGCAAGTCTGATGCAGTTACAGGCCCTCCCGCTGCTTGGGCATTCCGCTGCGGCGTGACCCGTGTTGCCAGGGCACCATTGGGAGTTGACAACCAGACACAGAAAAAAAAAAGGAAACTTACGGGGATCGGAAGTACGCTGTGCCTCACCGGTCCTCGTAAAAGAGGACAGCTGAACTGGACTCTTCGGGTATCGGGATAAAAAGATTGCGGCTCTTTTCGCAAACAGGAACTCCTGGTCTTACACGACATGAACTCGGAGGGCACAGAGCATGAAAGGGTCCGAAACCATTGAGTCTCATTTCTATAGAGACAAAGAGAATAGCATCCGCAATCCTACCACAATAGATCAACAGATCCTTGTCGGTCCATTGGCAACTCTCCTCTCGGCGAATGCGGGGGCTCGCACTAGGCCGGGCTTAAGTGGTCACATCCTACAGGGCTCCGAGCACTAAACTTCAACGCCTGCCCCAGTGACGGCTCGGCGTCCCCCACAAGCCAGGTTGCCATACGTCACATTTGTCGGGTCTCTGTTGGATGGAGCTGTACGTGATGTGATGTATGTGAGGGAGAATTGAAACTTGCATTCTGCTGCGGTAGGGAAGTCTGAGTTGCCTTGGAAATTTGAGGCCGTCAACTCGGAAGAAGCAAGGACGCCTTGGTTGGCTCGGAGACGCTCACAAGAGGAAGCCGTCCCTTGTTGGATGGAAGCGATACACAATCACCCAGCATTGACGCACTGCACCTTGGACGACTCGGCAGCCAAGCTAGCCACTCAGCTGGACCTTGGTTGCCTGGGCTTGCTTGCGTTGTGTCCAGGACCGCAACCAGGCCAGTGCGGTAAGCCGTAGCGCAACGACGGGCACTACGAGAAGCACTACCAAGTGGCCACCAGTTGCGAATTATGATACGATTCTAGGTCTATAAGGTCTAGCCGGACTCTGCAGGAGGACATGAAGGACAGGCCTGGCCTGTGCTGGGCCGTTTAGAACTCGTTGGGTTGCGGAATTTGACAACCTTGGACTCGATAACCGAAAGACTTCCAATTCAGCCCCCGACTCTGTAGACAATGGGCCTTGATCACACCCGGCCGGGAATACAAAAAAAAGCAGGCCTCTTTCTGTTTTGGCACATGGCTGATCTACAGAAAGCAGTGGCTGCTGCAGCTTCTCGGGAAAACGTGGCTTGGGGCCGCCATTTTCGGCCGCTTCTTGTTTTGTCTTCTGTCCCATTGTTTAGAGGCCTCGATTTTAGGCCTGCGACATTCTCAGGCCCGTTTAGCAGCGGAGAGACAAGGGGACAACAACAACAACGACAACACCACAATAACAACACAATTGTTCAATACAAAAGAGACATTTTTTCCATATGAGGAAAATTCGCCTCCGAGGGAGGGAGCGAGCGGGCCATGGGCGACCGTCACCGACCTTTTGAAATCATGTAGGGTCCCTGTTCCTTGTGCTCGTTGAGGGGTTTCTCGGAGGAGCCACCTGTCGACAAAATTCGTCCAGACCGTCCTTCCGGCGTGGGGAGTGACAGAGAGAGAGTTCAAGCTTACAGTGCAAAGTATACAGAGAGGCCCTTTGTTAATGGTTGATCTCTGGGGCGGACGACATGAGAATGGCTTTCGAGTTGGCTGAGACATGTTGCTAGTTCAAGATTGGGTAGCTAAATTGGGCGAACCAGTCCAGAGCCGACCTCTGATGCTGCGTTTTCGTACCTGTTAAAGTTGAGTTGAGTGCCACGACAAGGGTCCGGATCACGGAAGTGCAAACCGCTCGGTCAGACACGTCATGATGGTCCATTGTTGAGCCTCGCCTCTTGATCATACTACAGCAGCAGCATCATAATCATCATGTGCAGAGAAAAGAGGGTTGGCCAATGCAACGATATGGGGGATGTGAGGATCTGCAAATAGCTGGCACACACACTCACACGGCTCACACACACCATCACCACACACACACACACACACCACCAGGTTCACAGATCTGGTATCTCGACCCTCCGCGTCGGGACCGGCCAGGGGGGATCCTGGACGTGGTTCCTGGGGCTACCCCTCACTGGCGTCGACCGGCGCATGTGAGAAGTGAGAGAAAAGGTGGTGACAGAAAAAAAGATTTGACATGGAGCTGCTTCTTTGTTCAGTTTCGGAAGAGCTGTCAGTTCTCGTTGTCGGGTTCCCAAGAGATGCATCATTGTCTTGCGGGCTAACTTCAAGAGCCTCATCTCAGTCTCCCTGCGTTTACTCAGCTCAATATGCCCATCTCAACTCACCTCAATCTCCCAGTCTGCGTCAGTTCAAGTGGATCTTTCGAAAATTGTCGATCCAGATGACGGTGTTTTTTCACAGCTGGTCCCGGCCTTTTTTTTATTTCCTGTCGACAGGGTTTCCCTTAGGTGCCCGGCCGCTAAACTTAGCCTGCCTTCCCCATCTCATCTTTCCTCTCTCGTTCGCCCAGCCACCTGGGTCCGGGCCAGATGCGCTGACTGCAGAGTCTCATGAGGTGCGCGTCTGGGTCGTGCCATTGGCTGGCGGTCGCTGCGTCGCCATTTGACGCGAGAGAGGCGCGTCCCGTTGACCTAAACGCGACCGACGGGTTAAAGGGGTGCAGGTTTGGACGTGTATGTGTTACTTTTTTAAACCAAGCACCGGCGCCGGCCTTGAGGGGGCCCCAATCTGTCTCTAGTCGTGTGCGTGCCTTGCCTAGGCAGGTTGTCGTGCCTTTGTCGTGCCTTGGTTGTCGTGTGCTCTCGGTGGATTGGTTCCATTGTCATTGTCCTTGTCACGACAAAGACAGGTCTCTCATGATCCACGCCCAACTGCGTCTTGTGGCCTCGCACCAGTACCCGTACGCCAACGGCTATTCCGGACCTGCGACTTCCGCAACGGCGTCTCTCCGCGATGGATGTGACGGTTAACCAGGCAGGTGAAATCTCTCAGTAAGAGATAGAAAACGGCGCCCGGGGTTCGGGTCTGCGACCGTGGCACGGAGCACACCGGCGGCTGAGATTTTGTTTCACGGACGTTGAGTCGGTGTCAGACTCATGTGACAGACCGAAAGAGGATCTGGCGGGATAGTTGCAACATTCCTATCCTTATGCCATGCACGGAGAATTTAACCAGTTAAGAGAGGGCCATTGACTTGGTGGCACTGTTTTCAAGCTGGTCGTCAACTGGGCAACTTGAAAAAAAGGCTAAACTCTGATGGACAAAACTGACTCTGGCACCTGCCGTACAGTACAATACAGGAAACACGGGCGTAACTCGTCACGACTTACGGACCGGACGACACAAAGGGCATTGTGCTTGGGTATTGTGCTCGCCTATGCGTACCATCTGTGCAAGTGTACGGGCACTTGGACAGCGCGTGGGGATCCCTCCGTTCGCGCCTGTGGGGGGGCCCGTGGGCTTTTTCAATCCCTTGCAGTAGCAGAACGGAGCGGGCTTGAACGCGGCGGCATGGGATGGAAATGAGCATCGGGCGATTTTTCCAACCACAGACCGGGCACGACGGTGTTGCGCAAGTACGGCTCAAACTTTCGGTGAGGCGGCCGCTGCAGAGTCTACCCTCTTTACAGGAGCTGGATCCATGAGACGGTAAGAGTTCTTTGTTGGTGATTACATGAGACGTGTGATGGCCCTTTCTCCCCCGTAATTAACCCGCGTACGGAGTGCGACGCTATAACCCTCTGCCGCTATGGACGTGTCTTTGAGTTGACGGCTAGCTGATGGCGTCCCATGGGCTAGGTGGGAACACGCAGCCATGAGGATGAGGTGTAGGTTGATCGTCTCGCCAAGCAAAGCAACCTCCTTTTACTAGCAGCGGATTATAACCGCGATACATGGATGAGGGGGGGATATGAAGCAAACAGAGATCGTCCGCGCGAGATGGGGTCTACAAATAACACGTTCTGCGACAGGAGAGAGCCATCTCATCTATATTCAGCATCTTAAAAGGGGGCAGATATTACCCTGAATGGCAGGTGAGGCTTGACCTGAGAAAGCTGACAACTCATCAAGAAAAATCTTTGCTTTGCCTCGGAAGGAGCCCGCTTTAATAAAGTGACTTTTGAGGTTATGCGAATAGTGTCATTTTTTGTGAACAATGAATGAAGGCGGGGAACAGAACCAGCGAATGAGTGATGATAAGTCCATGGCCGAGAAGTCTTGGCAGCGGAGGAGGCTTCTGAAAAAGATGCTCCGTTTAAAGTCACAAAATTGCACAGGATGGCTAAGCAGGACAAGCAACAAAAAGAACTGACAACGTCTCACGACTGATGGAAACGTGTTGCACGGCCGTTCCGCCGCCCCTGAGCCACCATCATCAGGCAACGCGCGAGAAGAGCACGGCGCGCGCTGGACGCAGCATCGCGACAGGAGGTTTGAACGGGGTTTTATGTAGGGCTGCGCTACAAGAACACGTCCGCGCTCACACTCACGCGACAAAGACAAAGACAATGGAAAATCGTCATGTAGGTGCAAGTGCAGGTGCAAGCAAACGACAGCCAGTCCATGACGCTGCGCGACCCAACCGCTATGCTGCTGCGCACTGCACACTGCACAATCAAGGGCATGCTGGTTGGTGAACCTCACCTCTGAGCCCAGGGCTTGCCTAGCGGCCTGTAGTCCAGTGGATATATTGGACATGAAAGAAAGGTGCAAGTCACCACCCAGCAGTGGGGGTGAATGACCCAACTAGTAATGTTAATGAGCAGACGAGACGTGAAGGGAGAAACAAAATCCTAGGCAAGGCACAAGAAGCGAGGTGCTCATCATGGATGACATGCATGATTAATTGGCCTTTGGGCTCCAGGACGATGCAAGAAGTCCGCCTACAACAGAACATGATTGGCTCAGACGGGGATGCGGCATCCCAAGATTTGGAAGTGAAGGGCAACGCGACGGACCAGTCCAGTCGCTGGCATCGTTTTTGGAACCCAAGTTTTTTGTGGCTCCCTTTTGAGGACCGTTTTCAAACTTCGATAGACGGTCTCTGGGCGACATGCCATAGGCTCAGAAGGGAAACGCCCTGAAAAAAATCCCCTGCAACACTCCCCCCCTTCCGTCAGAGATCTCATTGTTCAAGTGTCATGGAGTCGATCTAGTTCTGGAGCGCGATTTGGTGTCGGTATGGATTGGCGACAACTGGGGAACGACACGGGAACGAGAAATGAGGATGCAGGAGCGCGATATGAATGCAGCTCGCGTCTGGTCGGCGTCATTAGAACCTGGCAGAAGTAAGGCTTGCATTTGCAGTTCATCGATGGACAGACAGATCCATCGATCCAATATGCTGACATGTTTTAGCCTGGCGCACTAACAGTACTGCCTGCAACGGACATTGGAGTCCCCAACTACAGTCATCCCAGATGGGATGGGATGTTGTCGACGTCGCGGGCAGCCCGGAGCTCCGTTAGAGTGCAGGAAAGGCGTGGCCCGTCCGTAAGGGGAATCCATGCCACGAGTTTGAGATGGGACCAGCATCGGGGCGACGAGGTTGTTCGTATCCGAGGGTAGAAGAGATCTCGCTACATCGGTGAGGCTAGAGGGGCATCTAAGAAACCCCTGGTTGCATTTTTACACGGCCCAAAGATCGATGCAGCGGTGATGATGATAATAGTGTCATGATTTCTGCCTTGGAGTAATCATGCACCGCAACACAACGCAGCTGCGCAGCTGCCTGACAAAATGCTACCACCGGACACTGCCTTGCTTTGCTGGCTCGACATCACGGTGATAGCTTCGAGGGTCTAAGGCAGGTCCGGAACGAGGTCGCGGTCGTGGCGGTGTCTTGACCGTCTTGACTCTGATGATATGGCTCTACAGAAAAACAGGCGAGAATCTCCGGACCCGGTGACGAAAAAGGGTGCACTCCAAATGCAAATGTCACCTATACAGTTCATATGTGGTGAGCCTGCGCAGTGCACCTCCGGCCGGGGGGCACACATGAGCACAATATCAGACATGGACGGACACAAAGGCCGCCTGCCTGTGGCCTCTTATCGGCCGTGAGATGCATATTTCCAAACAAACAATATGTCGTGGTCTTGATTTATTTGGTATTCTCGACGTCATAAGAGAGGTGAATTATAATGGTCAACAACAAATAAATGGAACGATTCGGGCTTGGTGTGCGGGCATACTGCGGCGCTGAATCTGAGGTAGAAAAAATCTGAGGTTATATCTCATCACGGATGTGCCACCGATTCCGCCTTTAGCTTCATCAAGAATTATACTCTTTGGGTCAATTCTACCCTTTGCGAACTACTCGACCAATGATCCTCAACACATCTCAATTCAGTATATTTCAACTCCCGCTTGCCTTTTGCTCTTCTCCCAAGTTCTTCCACAGAGATGCTCATCATCTTGATCCATCATCACCATCCGATCATCATCAACACTAACAGATCGCATCTTCAACATCATTTTGGCTGTTGACGCGGTCATCTTTTTTCTTTTTTACACCACTCCAACAAAAAACACCAGTCCAGCAGCCCGTCTCACACGCCCGGTCTCCCATTACATCCGCGCGCGGATCCCTGCCCCCAGCGTGCGCCGAATTTCCCCAGCCGAGAGACAAGAACACGCTACGACACGACACAATTGGCACAACTCGCCCCGGGCCCAGCACAGGCTTCACACGCTCACTACACGCTTTCAAAGCACGCACACACGCTCGAGCCAAGCCAAGCCCAAGCCAGGTACGTATTTGGCGTCCCAGTCCAAAGTACAGTGCCGTACCTTGCACGCCCCCATGCCCCATGCTTTTCTGGCCGCTTTC
This sequence comes from Fusarium sp. AF-6, assembly GCA_003947015.1. NCBI lineage: Eukaryota > Fungi > Ascomycota > Sordariomycetes > Hypocreales > Nectriaceae > Fusarium > Fusarium sp. AF-6. The sequence goes on from NKCJ01000357.1 coordinate 35,332, forward strand.
TGCTTCTTTTTTCGCTGCCCTCACTCCCCCCAAACCCCCTCCCACAAGGCAAGCCCGCGATGAGAAGCTACTCTGCCTCTAGTCCAGCCTCTGAACAGCGTTCCTTGGATGAGGTGCGTGATGTTTGAAGGTGGTGAGGCAGAGGCGTTTTGGTAATTCGCAGTGCATGGCAGAACATACAAAAAGCACAACAGATGGTCTCTTCAAGTCATCATGCACCCCCTCAGCCCAGGCAGAGTTGCTCTGGAGATCAATCCATCCCACAGTCGATTCTCCGCCTGTACAGAACAGGGAACCTACCGCACTGAGTTGAGCTGCTACTGCTGCTGCTGTGAAAGCCAAGCTCTCTCTCTCTCTCCCACTCCAAGGAGTGCCAGGATCCTGTGGCTCCTCCTCGTGGTGGGCGCGCGACGACCGTGGCCGTGGGTGTGTGACTCCTGGTGGCCTCCTAGCAGGGGCCGCGTCTAGGTACCTCCACCCGCTGTTGCCCGGCGCGCAGGTACCTGGTCAGCAACCCCGTACGGTACCCGCAACCGGTACCCGTCCCAGAAAAACCAAGGTCAAGCCATCCTTGGATGGATGGATGGATCCACGGAGCCAGCCAGCCAGCCAGCAGAGGTAGGCTGCGTCTGCGTCTAGCTGCGTTTCTGCGTACTCACCCCCTCCCGTCCACTACTGCAGGCTGGCTGGGCTGGGCTGGTTCCGTTAAAACTACTCGTGTACCTCTCACCCAGTCCTTTTCCCTCTTCTCCATCCTCCTCCTACCTCTTCATCCGCATCCTCCCCCTTCCTCTCTCTCTCTCCCTCTCCCTCATCCACCACATTCCCTCATCTCTCGTTACGTCTTCCCTCCTGACTCGACCACAGCAGGCCTGAGAAAAGACGCGCTTGGGAAGAGGAGAATTCTCACCACACCCCAGGGCATTTCAACTCGACACCTCTCCCTCAGAGTCCCATCTCCTGTCCTATTAAAGGTCAGGGCGAACCTCGAAAAAGAGTTGTGAGACGGAACCAAAAAAAGACAAAAGGCCGGACTGGAAAAGTGAATCAAAAAAACACCTTTGCTGGTATTTCACTCTTCCTTCTAGTAGCCCTTTTTAAAACTCGACCTTCTCCTTTCGACTCTTGCCAAATTCCAAGGTCCGTCGACCAGGAATTCCAGTCTCTTCCACTCCCTGTCGCCAGCCGCCGACGCCGCCTATCGACGCACCCGCTCCCTTCACACGAGACGATCTCTTTTGCTGCCCTTCCCGAGACTGGTTCATCGACCCTTCGAGTACTGGGGCGCAAGGATTCACGACCAAGTGACGACTGTGGATTGTTGAATTCTTGAATCTCGATAGCTATCTTAGTCTCGGATTCAAACTCACTATCCCACACCACCTGAATTACTCGGCTACCCTGACCCGGTAACCGATATCGATTTCGAAGCGTCAAAGAGCGTGAGGAAGGTATGTCTTCATTAGAAGACCCCGAGGTTAGATAGTAATTCTAATCTCCCCTTCCAGCTGCATGCCGAGGATTCATCTTCCGCATACCGCCGTCCTCTCCACAACTACCACGCTTCGCCAGCTTCCTTGAGCTTTGCCCCGTGGGAGACGTTAACTCGTTGTTCCCACACAATCTCAGGGACTGTCTCATCTCCTGACTAGAGCTGTCCACCTCCCCGAGCTGTGGCGGTAAGCCTCCCTCTCCCCTCGATACGGCACTCGTGCCAATCACCCCAGTCCCTCGTGCCAGCCCGTTCCCCATCACCCAAGGGATGCCTTCTTTCGACAGCCCATGATTCTATCCATCGGGCCATTTAGCACTGTCTTGGCAGAATCGAGATGCCGCACGCTAGCATGGAACCTCGTTACTGACGCACATCCCGTTTCTAGAGCCCTTCAGTCGACTAGTCTTTAAACGACCCCTTTTCCAATCCCTTTCCTTGCCTCTACATGCTTCTGGTCTTGTTACCAGCCACGGTCATTCTTTTCGTTTTCTTCCATCACGTTCTTTAATATCTTAATAACCTAATTTCGGCGTGCATCACTCTCTTGCACACTTCACCAAACGCTCCTTCACACCAACGAGATTCCTGGCGAACCAACCCGTCTCTCTTTTGACATCAAGCCACCAAGCCTTCTTCAACTCTAGCCATCTGACAATTCACCAACCACCCAACATGGCTTACACTCAGAATCAGAATGACGGCTCCTTCTTCGTCGAGTCCGATGACCATCACCCGAGAATCTCTACTCAGGAGACAATCAAGATTCTCGCCCGCCAACGCCAAGATATGATTGCTGGCGAGCTCTCACGGTTAGCGGCCGACGAGTACCTCGAGGATATCATGCGACACTTGCGACGGATGGAGGCATGTTGAACTTTGCGCACTACTCGGCGTCTTTTGCTGACCTTTAACAGGAAGAAACTCTCCCTGATGCTTCCCTCATTGACATGCAGCGCGAGATCCAGTGGTTCATGAGGCCCTACCTCATCGATTTCCTCATTGAGGCCCACGCCGCCTTCGCCCTTCTGCCCGAGACCCTGTTCCTTACCGTCAACCTCCTCGATCGGTACTGCTCCAAGCGAGTGGTTTACAAGCAACATTACCAGCTTGTCGGATGTGCCGCCCTCCTCATCGCTGCCAAGTATGGTGACAAGAAGGATAGAGTGCCTCAGATTCACGAGCTTAACAACATGTGCTGCGGACTTTACGATGCTGGAATGTTTACTCAGATGGAGATGCATGTTCTGAACACTCTCGACTGGACCATAGGACACCCCACTGTCGACCTGTTTGCTCAGCTCATGGTGACGGATGAGGGAGACGACCAGGAGGTTGAGCACATGGCTGCCTACCTCTGCGAGATTGCCCTCTACTACCGCGACTTTGTCTCTACCAAGCCTTCGATGATGGCTCGATCTTCTCTCGCCCTCGCGCGTGCCATCCTCGCCCGACCCGAAGTCAACGACGGAGAGTGGGATCACACAGAGAACATGACGCTACTGACCCTGTCGCACCATCTTCACCAGCCTTCTGCCACACTCGCCCGCAAGTACTCGACCCCCAATTACTCTCGAGTCTCTCAAAAGCTCGCCGAGTTCATGGCTGAGCAGGCCGACCTCGCGCGTCGAGCTGCGAATCCCACCACACCGCACACGGAGCCCATCAACAAGCATACCAGCAACATCTACAGCACACCCCAAAAAGGCCACAGCGCCGCCACGATGGGGTTTGACGGATACCTGACTCCCCCTATCACCCCTGATGGCAACTCATTAATGGGCAACAACCACAACATGGCTAAGGATTGCTACGGTCTTCCCCCTCGGTGCCCGGTAACACCAACCCCTCACCACCACGCCTCGGCGTATGGGCAACAACAACAACACCAATACAACGGCTTCGTGAACCAACACGGCATGAACCAATAATGGAACTCGTGACGACTGGGTCTTGTTGACCTGGCTGCCAGCGTGCGGCATCGACACACAACCTTTACACACAATCCTTCTCCGACATTCTAGCATTTGTTCGAATCCATTGCATGGCTGCACAACAGAATGATCTCTCTCTCTCATTCACTCTCATCTCTTTTTTTGGCATTTAGCGACTGCTTTTTATTTTCCTTGCGAATTCAAAATTTCTCATCAAGTCTTGCGGCACCCAAAAAAAGGAATACGCAGATCATACCCTTTTTTCTTACTTTTATTTCATCAATTGTTTGCATTTTTCAGGCCCCGATCCGATTACATTTCGACTCGCCCTCCCCGGCGTGGAAAGGGAATAACCGAAAAGGACCTACGCGAGGAGAATCACCACCCAAGGGGGGATTCGACGGAATAGATTTTTTTTTTTTACTACAGGGAGAGCATGGCCCCAAACCTCGAAACGGAACCAGGGAAAAGACCGAGAATGCACACACCAGTTTTACAGGTCCCTCCGCGATGGAACTCACACACAAAAAAAAGAGGATACCCCCGACGACAAAGGGAAAAAAGAGGTTTTTTTGTCTTATTATTTTATTTTATGGAATGGCTTTGAAAGAGGGACGACAAGAAGTCCGACCTCGGTCTGGTACGATGAGGCGGGCCTACTCTTCACGACTGCAGTCCACACAGAAACGTCTGCTGCATAATTCTTTCGAAAGATGGATGAGGGACGACGACGAAGCATTTTACAAGAAACCCGGGAGTGACCATGAATGGCATCGATGGAAACACGCAACGCAAGTCAGTCGTCCCGGGGGAAGGATATTTTGGTACTATCATGTGCCCTTTCATTATGGAAAAAAAACAATACCGGAGAAAAGGCTAGTACCTCAACCTCTGCGAATATCTTCGAACCGACCCCCTCCCGTCCTGTGTATAGGTAGTTGTACGTAAACAGGCACAAAAAAAAGAAGTAAAATTCTTTTCACCCAGATTCTATTATCTCGTTTCCATTCCTTGGCATTTGATGTATTGAAACCCGATAAACCGGGTATGTAACAAGTCCATCTTCAAAAGGTCCCCTGGTTCACACCCGCTCTCGCTCGCTTCACTTTAGCAAGAACGATCTAGATCGTCGATGAATGGAGCGGAGGTTGGGAGACGAAAAAAAAAAGGGTGACGTCAGGGGAAATTTCCCGCTGTGGGGAGTGTGTAATCTCGGGTCTCGCAATCAAAGACTGGGTCAGTCCCCATCCCATCCACCGCCTTTCAAAACGGCGTCGTCCGTTGACCAACCTCTTGAAGCCCCCTGACTAGGAGAACAACGCGAATGCAAGGGCCAAGGGGGGGGGATGCATTATAGTAGGGCTGTCTTAAGAGAAACAAGCTTATAGGGTTTGTTGGGTTACAAGTTTGGTTTAATTGAACAAGAGATGCTGGGTTCATGCTGGTGGATTCTCTTGATAGTTTACCCCTGGAGGTTGCATGTGGTCCATCTCCCCCCCCCCTCGTATGCGCTCGCCCCTTGGTTAGCTAAACTAGTTTATTTTAAGCATCCGATCCATATGCGCGTGCGTGTATGCCCCCCTTTGGTGACATACATTTCATTAAATTCATCGCGTGGAATATGTGTCGGCTAACTTCACCTTGTTGCATTCCTCGCTTAGGAGTAAGGTGTGGCTCACCGGCCGAATTCCACGGCACATGAAGCATTCCTTGAATCCAACGGCCTGGACAGTGGAGTTTTTTTTCTCTTTCTTTTTTTTTTCCAAGGCGGGTAAAGTATGCATGTCTCGTAGGATAGGATGGAAAAGGAAGTCATCATCCGAACCAACCCTTGTCGGCAAGTGAATCTTGTTCGGACCGTTGTTGATCGGTAGTTACGCGCCCTGACATTACGCGCATCTTTGGAATTGTCACTATCCGAATTTCCAAGTCTATTCATGTCAGTTATGCCTAAGGGGTGTGCGTCTCCTGATAGTCCCTCCCCTATCCCGTTATGCTGGTGTCTTGCGCGGCTCATGCTGCTGGATGGAGCATGTCTGGAGTTGCGGTGGCTACGTTGCTGTAAGTCCAGGAGTCATCACATCATCAGCTGATGGGCGAGGATTGAATCACAAACAGTCGCATGGTATTGTCAGTATTGATATAAGACCTGTATCAGACATTAAAAAATGTAGAGAATAACTTAAACTACGTCAACTGTAAGCGCAGAAGCTGTAACTGAACATCTCAAGACGTTTGAACTTGTCGACATAGGGTAGCACACACCCGCGGCTCTCGGCCGAAAGGTCACCAACAACCGGGCAAATTACGTCCCACACACGGAGAAATGCGACTGGCCATTCCACCTGTGGCTTATTTGCGGAAATTACAGACTTAAAAACCGCGTCTAAACAACAAACAACAAGCGCGTCTCTTTTTTATCGTTGTCACACCGTCTTTTCATAGTGTAATTTGTGCTAACGAAAGCATTTTTTTTTGTGTCGGCACTTGCGTAAATTGCTATCCCATATGATGGAGGGGGCGTGTATTGAGGCAAAGAGAGAGCTCACGCCACATGCTTGTGCCATTGATGATGTGGCTGAGACGGGGGCTTATGACCGATAAGCCACTGTTTTGATGCATTTGGTTTAGCGTCGTAAGGCTGATGGCGGTTCCTGGATTGGGGAGCATCGTGGGGATGGCTTCACATGGTGGTTGCAAGGCAAGGCTGTATGGATGATGTGAATAGAGTCAAAGGCATCAAGCAGTTTCAACTCAAGATGTTAGAAAGAGAGGTTATAGAGGACGAAGGGGGACAACGAGGAAGTCCATATGACGTCACTCTCCTGTGTAGCATCACTACCTTTGAACACACGCTGCTTGTTCGACACAGAAAAATCCTGCCTACTATGCTATCAGGCCGTTTGTTGCTTAATTTATTGGATTGGTATTTCGCAAAAGTCCCATTTGTCTTGATTCCTCCACCTTGGTCAAGTCTAGTTTGATGCTCTACGCTCTGGGGTTGCGTGAAACATTGTGAGTCGAGCAAGGAGTCAAATGTAGACAAAACAGGAAGGTGATAAAGACTCGACCCAGAGAGTACTCCATCAATAGAAATGTATATAACTTCGAGAATGTGATCCCATACCATCATCGACCTGGTGTGGCTGCTGGGCTGGCCGTTTCATAGCCGGCATCTAGGCTCACTTACAAACCTCAAGACCCATGTCACTCGTCTTTGACTGATAGCCCATCTGAATTGCATCGAATTGGTTCTTGGAATTCACTTTAAATTGGCCACTACCTTACTTATATGTCACCAGCACTATAACTTCAAGCCGGAGCTCTCCCTCCCCTCTGGAATGGACCTGAAGCGCGTAGTCAGGATAAAAAGTGCCATTCCTTAAATGTCACATGCCTGGTCTAGACTGGAAAACGGTCACCTGCACAAACGTCCCTGAGTGTTTTCCACTGAAAGCTTGTGTGACCGAAGCTATCTCTGGGTTCCGAGACAACCATTAAAGATGGGTGTGTACACCATCCTTGTCCCCTCTAGAGACCGTTGAAGTGAACAAGAGGGGTGTTTTTAAACGGCATTCCGCAGTCGAATGCGATGTCAACGGCTTTGATATAGCTAACGAGAGAAACTCGATATAGGTGTGCCATCCATTATGGAATACGAGAGGAATGGTCATTTGGTTCTTCCGATGGTATCACAGTCACCATCGTCTTCTCATCACCCCTTAGCACTGAAAAGAGGATAATTTTACGATACATCCTTTAGAGGGACGTACGCTCTTGGTATCATGTTTGAGAACCCTCTGGACCAGCCATCCTCCGACTCACTCCAACGAAAGTCCTGAAACCATCCGCCCTTGCCTCCCGTTCCGTCAATGGGGTGAAGAGGATGCCACTGGAACCCCCGGGAAACCGGTCCTCGCAGCCTGGAAGAATGGGACAGCGGGGGATCCTGAAGGCGATCCTCTCCCGCACACGAACGAAGCATCTTGCCCAGACCAATACTGGTTTTGAGAAGGTTATGAGGGGTTTGAAGGCCGTTACAAGTTGCTGTTGTGAGCACCTCTAAGCAATGACTCGAGTCGCAAGTCGCAAGTCACAAGTCACAAGTCGTAAGTCGTAAGTCGGTTTTTTTTTTTTTTTTTTTTTTTTTTTTTTTTTTTTTTTTTTTTTTAAAAAAAAAAAAAAAAAAATAAAATTTTTTTTTTTATTAATATATATACTAAAAAAAAAACAAGATCTATAGATAATTATTTTTCTATATAATAATAAAAATATATATAGATTATTTTATA
>NKCJ01000358.1:0-42833 GCA_003947015.1 Fusarium sp. AF-6
GTTTTGAAGTCATGAGTTAATCCTTCAACCTCCTGGTTAATTGTCTCTGTATCAACTCGAGCATCACAATCAGCCTCCTCTCCCTCAACAATATCCCTCTCAACGGATCCATCATCCATCCATCCCTCCTCCTGCATACAGAATACGAAGTTCCCTCTTCTTCTTCCTCCCTCATGCAAGCAGGGACAACAGACAATTGGCTCCTCTATCGCAAACAGATTGCCGATCTGTGTTTTAGCGCTTCCTTTCCTTACCTGCACGATCCTCTCCCTGCGACCCAGCTTCCCCTTTTGCAGGATCATCTCACACATCACACCTCACACACATGCCAACAAGACAAGCATAATCCCACAAAGATTCACACATCATAGATTCCCGAGACGATTCTCTTCCTCTCGTCCTCCGAGACCAAACGCGTGCCATGGCTTGCGCCGTTGCCGGGCTAAGGGTCCGGGGGTGGCTTCAACACCAAGACGGGAGACGTCTGCCGTGGAACCGGGGGGTCTCCCTCCCACGCATTTCGATCTTCAATGATTTGCTTCTTACCCTCAGTCACTTCCGAGACTTTGTGCTCACTACCCGGAATCCGAATTTTTCGCTGCCTCGTCATCGCATGTCATGTCTCATCTGATATCTGCAATTAACCGCTGACCGTCATGTTGCTTCCTCCCGTGCTCCATTCGCTCTTCGCGTCTTCTTGCGCGGCTCTCTTTGATCCCCACAACCTGCCGTCAATCAACCCATGGGATCCATCCTTGACGCCGTCAGAACGCCAACAAATAGTGCCAGCGCCATCAATTGTGCATGACCGACAAGACGTGGCGACGGCTCGCTTATAGAATCGACCCAGAAGTTCCATCCAAGAATAAAATATGCATCTTGGCTCGGGGTTCGCTTGTGCAGAGAAATTCGGCGACCCGACGTTCCCGTGCCGCAGCCACAGTCAGCCAGCTCCAACGGCGTCAGCCAATGCAAATGCAGACCTTCACAGAGAGAAGACCTTGACAGCTGCAAGACGTGCCACCTCTCACTGGTTCTCGTGCGATGCAGCCCTCCGAGGCACACACATGTCCACGCGACGTGAGAGCAAGCAAGCAGTCTTGGCTGATAAGATTGCGACGTAGCAACCGCACACACACTCTGACCCCAACCAGCGGCCTTTTTCCGGCACGTCACGTGTTCAGTGAGCCTACCGTAGCATCAAAGAGTGACATCGTCATCTCCCTTAATCACCGTCTTAATCACCATATTTCGCCCTTTGCATCCTTGACGCGTCGGTCGATAAGGTATCAGAAAAGATATTCGCGTATGTACGCGAGATTCAGCCCTCATGCTTTATGTAGGCGAGGCCGAATGCAAAGTGTCATTATTAGAAGCCTAGGGTAGCTACATAGGAGCCTAAACATCGCACCCATTGCGACTCATTCTTCAAAGAGACGGGAAACACACAAGACCTCGGGTATAGTAACTAAGCACCAGGTTGTATTATATCCCTGGCGTTTCTGTACCTCCTAGCTAGCACTGTGCACTCTGATTCACCGTTCTCGCCGAACCTGATGCACCGCTTCGCCTCAGGTCGTCACACTACCTAATCACCTGAGACTCAACAGAGAAGCGAAAAGAAAAAAGGTTGTCTATCAGTCTAATTAACCAGTTCTATTTTACAAAAGGGTACTCGAGTGAGTTATTGAAAGAGAATGGGGAATGCCAGAGAGGAGATGCACAGCAGAGTAGTTGTCCGGCCGCTGATTCTAACGTATCATAAGTAGGTAATTGACTGGACCCAAGTCACCTTGGAGCCAAAGATGCTTGCTCAACAAATATGAGCCTAACCCTCCACGTAGGTGGCGAACTTGCTGAGAGCTCGAAGCTTAGCACCGTAGAAATACAACAGCCACATCCCTATGATACCAGTAACGCTCAACCCACCGAGGACACTCGTGCCCCTAGCGATCCCAAGATTCGCGTATAGTGGATGCGCGAAGAGAATACTGCCACTGGCAAAGGCACTCCGGAACAAGTCGTTTGCTGCGAATAAAGAGGCGGCATACTGAGGGTAGCTAAGCGGGATATAAAGGAACATACACTGCAGCACAGTGAAGATCGAGCCAGCGTAGATGGTAATGCCTATAGTTGGAACAATCCAGTGGATAGAAGCCCGGGCTGTCCATGCGAATATGAACAGGCCAATGGTTGGACCGAAGGAGGTAGGTAAACCAGCCAAGAGAACGTTCTCTTGCGGACCCATGCCGACCTTCTTTATCCGTGGCGTGACCACAAAATAGAGGAATGCGCCGTAAGCAATAATGGCAATGATGCATCCAATGGCGATGCAGAGAAAAACGGTACCAGTTTCTCCTAGGTTCATGCCGTAGTAAACAGGATAGACAAGGGGAAACACCTCAAAGTCTATACGGTCAGTTAAAGAATATGTCGAGTCAGAGGATACTTACAAGAATAGTATATGCCATAGACGATAGCCGAGTAAACCTGAACAAATAAGACGGCTGGGTCTTTGATAGTAATTTCCAATGGCTTGATCAAGGCATCTATAGCAATGCCCGAGACTGTCAAATGAGCTTGGTCAATCTCACTTTGAGACATCAACTTTGGGTTGCCGGTAAGTTTGCGCAGGCGTTGGGCGCGGCGTAAGAGGATATTCGGGGTACTGGTTTCAGGCATGAAGATGAAGAGGACGATGAGAAGCGGTGCTGATACCCAGATGGACTCGTATAGGGACCAACGCCAGTTTTTCGCTGTGACAGCGAATGCACTGAGGAGAGGACCGAGAGAGGCTGTCATGGACTTAGTGGGAAGATTTCAATGGTCAAGAGAAAGACTTACGTCCGCAGGACATGGCGGCAACCCAGGCAATCATTGCAAAGGGCAAATTTATCATGCTGTACAGATCGCTCATCGAGGCACCACCTGCCGCTAAGCAAGGTGACCCAAAGAACCCCTGCAAGAAACGCAAGACAATAAGGCCTGCAAAATTACCCACGAGGGCTGTCGGAATAGAGAGGATAACAAATAGTGCATAGGTGATGATGTAGATGGGGTTGCGACCGATGCGAGGAATCTCGCTGAGAGGTGAGAAGAGGAGTGGGCCGACACCATAACCTAGGACGTACATGGCGAGACCGAGGGTCGCTTCTAGATTGCTGACGTTGAACTTTTTCATTACCCCTTCGGTTGATGGCGAGTAGATTGCCGAACTTAGGTAGACGACGAATGTGTAGAAGCAGATAAGCAAGGCGATGAACCCACGGCGTAGGTTGGTCCAATTGTGTGGGTTGGCGGTATCTTGTTCGCTGTACCAATCGACTAAGATCGTACCGTCCGCAGTCGTCTTTGGTGTCAAACGGGTAGATTTGTCTGAAGGAAACTCCTTGCTCTCGAGATCAAGTTCCGCCGCGTTGCTGACGTCGTGCTGCTCTACACCTTCTTGCGTTCGGCTCGAGTCAGAGAGGGTCGAGGACGAAGCCGTTCCAGACCGAGGTACTCTCGTGTCGCCCATCATACGGGTCCATGGCTCGGGGAGTTTAAAGTTTGGTTGTTCTTCTGGGTATTTCAAGAGGCGGTTGTTGGTGAAGAAGCGTACGAGCTGTCCCAAGGGGGCGTCTCGAACGACGTCGTGAATCGACTCTCTGAAGGTCATCTTGCCTCACTGACTGCTGGATTGAGTCTACTGAGAAGAAAATGAAGCAGAATAGTGAAGAGTGTCTGGCATATCAGGGAGTAGATGACATGGATGGAGGACACTGTCTACACTTATACAGCATCCGCGGGTGCGAAGAACCTCCATGTTCCCACAGTAACATTTCCGGTAGATGTCGGTAGATGTCATGCTTATTTCGACGATCTACTCGTTATCCGTAGAGATGAGGATAAAAAATCTCAACACAGTTGTTCTAAGCTACAATAACGTTGGAGTTGGCCCGGCTCTTTAGACAAGAGACTGCCCGATTTGGTAATCCCCACATGCTACATCCGCGCCGGCGTCGGATGTCGCTCATGAAGCGGCACTTATGCGGCACTTGAGCGGCGTTTGATCGGCCGCAACCTACGGGTGTGCTTCGGCCATTCATAAGCAAGAGAATGACAAATCAAAATATCATCGGGGCAAGGATAAGTTGGAGTTTGACCGCTTTGCCGGAGATCCGAATTATCAGCGTTCCCTTTCCTTAATTACCTACCGCCGACTTCGGCACTTAATCGACGATAGAACTAAGCTTGATTCTGAGACACTGCGTTGTCTTTTGATTCGATTAGATCTGTTAGACTCTATGAAGATGAGTTCAGAGACACGAAACCGCAGTTCAAAACGAAACCCGACAGCTTGTGAACATTGTCGGGCGGCCAGAATTAGATGCCAAGCAAGTGAGCAACCAGGGGTGTGTGAAAGGTAATGCCATTAGACAACTTAAACATTTTCCTCATGCTTATCTTCTTTATTAGATGTCTCGCTTTGAAAAGAGAGTGCATCGCCCGTACTAGGCCACGACCTCGTCGATGGGAGCGCAAATGGGGGTAAGAACCATGCTTTACTGAATCTCTAGATGTTTTCTAATATCGTTCCCTATCTAGAACGGGAGACACTGGACCCTCGCAGTCACCTGCCACCTTTAGTATCAACTACACCGTACCAGCTAAACCGGATCTCAATGACAACTTTGAAACTTTACGGGAGATGCATGAGCAAGCTCTTGACGCCGTACTCGAGCAAGATTCCGTTGATAGCTCACAAAGTACAAGCCAAACAACCACTCCCCGAAGTGTGTCAAGTCAATCCCATCCAATCTCCGACATCTGGCGTCAACCTCTATTCGACATGGCATCCGCGGAATCTTTACTCAACACTTTCAAGTCCATGGTTAATTACCTACCGTTTATAGTCTTTCCTGACGACTCTTCCGTTTCGTATCTCGCTGCTACGAAACCTTTTACTCTGCTCTCCATCCTAACCGTTGCTTCGGGATCGAATATGGTGCAGAAACACGCATTGTATGATGATGAGTTTCGAAAGGCTTTGGGTTTGAAGTATGTTTCTGGCGGGGAGAAGAGTCTTGAGTTACTTCAGGGTGTGTTGATATACTGCGCATGGTATGTCTTGTTTTTCAACGAGTTTTATACATCCTCGTCTGACGTTGGCTAGGTATCCTTTTCACTTGCGGCCTAAAAACGGACAGCTGGTCCAGTGTTTGCGAATGGCCGCTGATCTCATTCACGACCTTGATTTGGAACAAGATTTCCTCGAAATGCCTGATCGGAAGGTCACGGGCGATGAACTTGACAAGATCCGAGCATATCTTGCCTTTCTATATCTTGTTTCCACGTAAGCTGCAATATCCTCAAATTCAATGTGCAAACGATTCTAACTCTGGCATTCCTTAGGTACATCGTTGTATGGAGAGGGGAGAGAGATTTGCCAACCAATCGTCCGCCTTGGGCCAGTACCGCCGTCGACATTCTCGAACATAACGCCCAGGTCGACGGTGACTACACGCTCGTGGCTCTTGTCCGCCAATCTAGCCTCTTTTCTGATGTAGCCAAGGCTATCAACGAGGAGGGGCAGACAGTCCAAAATAGTCGACCGATTTTGACTGATCTTGAACAACAACATCAGGAATTACAGCACAGCATGAATCATCATATCATGGAATCAGGTATGTCGAGCTAGCTGAATTTTAAAGCGCGGGAGAGTGGCTAATACACTGAAAAGGAGCAGCACGGATGCAAGCCATGTTTATCGATGTATTCCTCGACTGCGGGAGCCTACTCGCCTTCCCCGTAGCCAAGACTTTCTTGTCTGCTAAGATAACCTCCTTTCCCCCGTCATTATCCAACCTTTGCAGTGCCACGAAAAAGCTAAGAGTTTTCCTGGACTACGTGAGCGAACTAGGAGATTCGTCGCTTCTTTCATTTACAGTCAACGACTGGACTCGGTTCATTGTCATCCTGACACTATCATTTCGCTTGTCATTTCCTCTTTCGCTATGTCCTGATTTTGATTCGGCTTCTGCCCGCTCACAACTCCAACTGGATCAATTCCTATCTAAAATGTCCCATGGGGCAGATGGCGCAGCTTCAAACGATCTTTTGTCGGCTAGCCGTGCCATGCTAGGTCTTGCCAAGTCGAAATACGATCGTCGGCTGGAGATGCTTGGAAGAACAGCCCCTGTAAGCAGGGTTTTTGGGTGTCCTGTGATGGATGGAAGTTTGAGAAGATCTGTGGAACAATGGGACTCTAACTTGATGAATTTATCGGGCTGGAATGAGCCGAAGAATCCTCCTCCTTTATTTCACGATGTGTGGGCAACTATGACTATGGGATGGGGAAACGCTAGTGAAATTTCTTGGGATACATTTGATGAGGATTTGTATACATCTCAGCTCTGAAGGCGGGCTTAGATCTGGAAGTTGATGAGATAACCCCATTTTACATATTGTCGGAAAAATTGGAAACGATTTTGTACTCAACAGACTACTTCGCCTTGATTGTGTTTTTTGCTATTTGGCTAACCATCTCTTGAGGACTTGCCATTGGAGACAATAATAATAATTACTTTGCCTCTGATGACAGTTTCAAGTTCTAAGCATCTGTCTAAAAGCCCAAGGTATCTTGTCACTACACTGGCTTGGACCATCTATTGAATCAATGTCCAAACACGCTTGTTCCTGAAACCTCCTTATCCCCAAACCAAGACCAAATATCGTTAAGCAGCAGCTCAGGAACCTCATAAGCAGCAAAGTGACCACCGTGCTGACTCACAGTCCTCTTGACAACATTTCCTCCTCGCTTCGCCCAGTCCAACGGCATACGGTAACAAATATCGTAAGGAAACTGGCTGATGGCGACTGGGACCTCAACCAGCGGCAGAGTACCAAAGTCAAGCAAGGAGAAGCCCCCATCATTGAGAACCTCCTTGTAAAAGCGCATGCCGCCGTAGGGGCCTTGAATGTAATACATCATTGACCAGGTTATGATCTGCTCGGGAGTCCAGGTCGTGATGGCTGGGTCGATGACCTTGTTCATTAAATCATACACCCACATGGCGTTTCCCAATGGGGAGTCTGTCATGCCGATTGCTAGGGTGAGTGGTTCTGTTGATTGCATCAGGCGGTATCCAGAGTTGTGATTGATGTAGGTCTCGAGAATGTTGATGTATGCAACTTCATCGGGTGTTGCTACACCCTCTGCCAGTCTGCGCATATCTTCATCGTCTGGTTGAATGACCCAAAAGTTGCTTAGTGCCGAGACGACGTTCTTAGGATACAAATGAGACTGGTAACGAAGAGTGACGCCTCCGAAATCTCCACCTTGGATGACATATTTCTCATAGCCGAGCTGACCCATCAGTGCATTGAAAGCGTGAGCCGCTTCGACGGGACCAAAACCGGCGCGTTGAGGTGCAGGAGAGAATGCGAAACCCGGGATCGACGGAGCAACGACGTGGAATGCCGGAACGGATGAATTGGGTGGGTTTGTTAAGTTGCTAATGATGTGGCTGACTTCCAGGAACGAGCCTGGCCATCCGTGGATGAACAGCAGAGGAATGGCATCCTTCTGGGGCGAACGGTGGTGAACAAAGTGGAGAGGCACTGGGTAGGTGGCGTTATCGATCACTGGTTCGACAATGGTCGTGAACTGATCCAACCTTGTAAACACTGTTAACATTCATCTCAAATGGATCCGTCCTTGTTTCACTTACTTTTGGTTGATGGCTGCTTCAGTAGCATTCCAGTCAAATTCATTGACCCAGTACTCCTGAACAGTGTTGAAGATCTCAGCACTAGGGCCGTCGCTTTTAATGCCTATGAACGCAGGAGCCCTTGCGTGTGCGACTCGCTGCCGAGTTTCCTCAATGAAAGCCGGATCAACGTGGATTTCAAATGGCTTGGGCGACTTGTCAAAGGTGGCATCGACATTCGGGACAGAAAACTTGTCCGCGGCAGCGCAGACAATAGGGCTAAGACCCAATGCCAACAAGGGAAAAAGCATCTCAGCGGCTCAAACGAGTTCGGCTTAGGATGAATTGAGTCGAGGCTTGCTAGGCTTCTGCTTTCAAGGCGGTCTTCGTTATTGTATTTATACTACTCATTGCCGTCCCTGGGTCATGCCATTCTAGTTGCATGATTTGAACAAATAAACCGCTGTAGTTACATTTACGCTCATCACGTGGCTGTAAGAATGGACCTCATGAAGGTTTCTCTTCAGAGATCCGAACCATGGCAGTAGGCGGAAGTTCTAATCCAATAGCCCGCTTGTCCATCCGAACGGATGTCGGAAGGCTAAGGCGGAAGTGCCAGTCTCTCACCCACTTCTACATCCAAGTGGAAATTTGTTGATTATCAATATCCAATTTATGCCGGATTTCAATCGCTGGGTATATTCAGGTACGCTTATAGAGTCGGAAAATGGTGCTTACAAAGTCGGGGAGACTCAAACTTGATACCGGGGCTATATCCGGGTGGGCTACGGATATTGATGGCAAGCAACGTCATGACCACCCTTCCATCAGGGACGGGGGCTACCACCTCTGGTTTGAAAAATTTGAACTCTGTAATTATTTAAACATGTTTCAAGAATGAATACGCCAGTCTAAACTCCTCTGCTGCTTCTATTTATCGCCAACATCTGTAGGCATCCGTTTCACACAACCTCAAGCTAATATCCTTCTTCCACACTGGCCTGCAACTCCTCCCAATTGCCATTTCCCGTCAAAATGGCTCCTATCCAATTTGGCATCCTTAGCTTTGCCTACCAAGTAGTCGACACAGCCGGGCCCGCAGACCTTCTCTGTTCCGCCAGCAAGGATGCCCTCCAAACCATCCGGGAATATGTTCCCATCGACGACGACGTCATTGCCCGAGCACCAGAATTCGTCTTCCATCATATTAGCCCAACTTTGGATCCCGTCGACTTGGGTACTCTTCGGATGAAGATTGTCCCTACAACGACTGTGGATGAGTGTCCCGAACTAGACATCTTGCTCGTTGCAGGACCGCACTTGGGTAGCTTTACTCTAAGCCCCAAGCACGCTGATCTAATCCGGAGACACGTTTCTGCTGGAAAACTTCTCTTTACAACCTGCACTGGTGCAAGCGTCGTCGCATCCACAGGTGTTCTAGACGGGAGAAGGGCTACAGTCAACAACATCGAGTACGAATATTCCAGGAAGCTCTGGCCAAAGGTTAACTGGACACGGGAGAAGAAGTGGATCATTGACGGCAACATTTGGACTGGATCTGGGGCCGTCGCTGCGATGGACATGGTGGCTCACTGGCTCAAGGAAAATCATGGTTTGGATGTGCTTATGCAGGCTGCTGCTACCTTGGACTATGAGCCACGAGATGATGATGGTTTGTTTACTGTGTTTCCTCAGAGGTTTGATTCGAAGGGAGAGAAGATTTCTACTCATGTATTTAGATACCATGAAGAGTGATAGACGTCCTGCAGGCGGGTTGTCTGTCTGCTATCACTACCTAGCTTGCACACTCAGCCGACAACCCGATTATTGCAACCAATTAGCCGTCCACAAATATTCGTGATTGTCTCCCTTATCATTGATTAGAGATGTGTTATTGGTAATATCTCGATAAACAGACTCACTGCCAAGCAGGAGCCGAGTCTCGGGCCGACGGACTCTTGTTCCTGTGCGCATACCGCGTCTGTGGTGGGCTGAGGCGGGCACGCGGTCGTAAAAAAACTTGAGACACTAGGACGTTTGCGCTCAATAAAGAATACTCAGTATATAGCCTAAATTTAAGCTAAATAAGAGATAAAAATAAGAAATAATAGTATAAATCTTTGAGTAGTTTAGAGAGCTATCTCTAATATTTTTATTATATTTTATTTAGTGAGCTTTTTGCGTTAGAAACTAGACATAGTTGACTCCAGTGTCTTAAGGTTTTTTACGACCGCGTGGCGGGCTTTTTAGCGTTCCTCTCGGCCCACTTACCGTCACTTCCTAAGCCTGGAACGCGGGGGAAGCGGGGAAGTTTGCATTGCCAAGATCATAGAGTTGACTTAAGATACGAGGAGAGGAGTGTGGACTTCTTTTATGATATGGTAATGAATGGACATCGTGGGTGGTTCAGTGGCCTAGAAGGGGATTGGGACCACCCGTATTACCTTTCTAAAGAGCAACCTACAGCACAGGCTTGTCTAGCCTTCAAACCGCAGACCCGTGAGAAGAAGCCGAGAGAGGTCAGGGGTAGTCTGTCCACCAACCACCGCCACGTTGTACGAACCATGCATCTAAGATAACCCCTCAAACAGCCGCCTCCATCAGCGTTCTTGTCTCTCTTCTCTTGCCTTGATTAAGTTTAAGAACCTGGACTTTCATGCATGGTTATTATCACGGTGTTCCCACTTCTCTTTCTTGACATTTGGCGTCTTTAAAAAGCTGGCATGGGCTCGTTTGGACTCCCTGAACCACTTTCCAAACGACAAGCCCGAAACAACACCAAACAGCTATTTTGATCGTTTGAGTCCTCCCATATTTGATCCTCCCAACCTATAATTTCTCCGGATTCCCACTAACCCGCTCATCCTCGCCCTCCGCATCTCCACCCCATCCCATCCTACTTCGTCTTATCCCGGCTCAATTCATCAATCATGGCGGCCATGGCATCTGGAAACACATTCAAGATGGCGCTAGACAAAGGCGCGGGCTCAAGCCTCGGGTACTGGCAGATGACACCGAGTACTAACATCTCAAGGATGCTGGCTCGCGTCCCTGGGTGTGATTGGATCCTGCTTGACTGTGAACATGGTGACCTCGACGGTAAGATCAAGTATTCGCTGCCAATACCATGTTGAACTGACGGGTGTTAGATAGAGACATGCGTGAATGCGTTCCTGCTATCGCCTCTTCTGGAGCATCACCCATTGTTCGGATTCCCAGCACAGAACCGTGGCTTATCAAGCGTGAGATAGCACCCCGGTTCCTGCCTTCATCTGACGTCTCCATCTGCTCACCATCTATAACTAGGTGCTCTCGATGCGGGTGCACACGGTGTAAGAATACTTTGATGTCTAGCATCAGAACACATGACACTAATAACCGTCTCAGATACTAGTCCCTCTCCTTCGAACTGCACAAGAAGCAAGAGAAATCGTCAAGGCGGCGAAATTCCCACCAATGGGTATCGGAGGGTTTGGTTCACCGTACGCCATGGATCGATTCAACCCCATGCCGACTTCAGACGAGTACCTGCAGCAGGCCAATGACAGCCTATTAACTCTGGTCCAAATCGAGACTCAGTCTGCACTTGACAACCTGGAAGAGATTGCAGCGGTTGAGGGCATTGATATCTTGCTTGTAGGGCCATTCGACCTCGGTTAGTAGACGACCGCGTTATTGTACCACCTTTATTAACACTCCATAGGGAACAGCATTGGCCATCCCATCATCAATGGCGAGATCAAGCCAGAGCTGCGTGAGGCCATCTACAAGGTTCTCGAAGTGAGCCATAAGGCAGGAAAGAAATGTGGCATTTACTCGGGCTCAGGAGAGCGAGCCAAAGAGTATATCGAGTCTGGGTTTGACATGGTCCACGTCGGGTCAGACCACACGATACTGGAGCTTGCCATGATCAAAGAGATGCGCACCGCCCAAGGTAAGGCAGAGGGTGAACGGCGACTCTCGTACTAACCAACAAGGTGCCACATGGCACAGGCAAACCCTCTGCTTTTCGACAAGTAGGGAGAAAAAGCTGGTACGTTACTCTATGGTGCTTAATGACGCGACGTCTTTCAAGTAACCCACTCGACGCAGGGGCACCAAGCTATGAATATTCCTTTCGCATGGAACCCCAGGCCCCCGACCCCTTTATTCACGTTCAGAAAATTAACTAATTCCCTATAGCGGATTAGTTGTGCCAAACCCGCAGGTGCATGGCCGCAGTACGAGAAGTACTGCATACATGAGAGGTTTTCTATGAGATTTGACATGATCAATGCTTTATTGATCGATCATTGAACGCTAAGCGCGTTCTCGCAGATGAGGGAGGATGGAAGATGGCCACCATTCAGGTGACGATAGGACGCCATGTGATGTAAAGCTTACAATAGACTGGAATGATGGTAAACGAATATGAATTAAGTAAAAGCATATAATTTGTAACGCATTCTGCCTTCGGGTGTGACTTCCTCGTTGATGCCCCCCCGTATAATTCCGTCATCAGATACTGGCAGGCTCCTCAGCCTCTAGAAGCCCCTTGAAGTACTCTTCGGCATCTGTGTGCCCTCTTTTCACTGCCATATCGAGAGGCGTTTCGCCAAGGGAGTCTCGAGCCTGAGGGTTGGCACCATTCTCAACTAGCATCTTGACCAGCTTCAGGTGGACGGCCTTCGTATCATAAGGCTCCTTCAAAACGTTGTGCAACGGTGTTCTCCTTCCCCCATCTTCGCTGTTTGGGTCTGCACCTGCCGCGAGGAGTAGTTCCATGATTCCCGGTCGCTTGTGTAATGCTGCAATATGTAGTGCCGTTTGGCCGTTGCTCTTCTTGGAGTTGATCGCCGCGGAGGGAGCCTCGAGTTCTAGCTTAGATAATGCGGCCAGGAGAGTCTTCATGATAGTGCTGCTTCCACGTTTAGAGGCAGAATGCAAAGGGGGGTAACCCTCACCGCCCTTGCCAGTGACATCAACCTTTGCTCCATGATTGACGAGAGCCTGGACCAGTTCCGCATCCTCTCCGAAGCGTATGGCGTAATCCAGGGGTGTCGTACCGCTAGGGGTTGCTGAATTGATGTCTGCACCTAGCTTTATCAACTCATGAGCGGCCTGTGGCTTTGACTTGCTGCATGCTAAAATCAGGGGGGTGCGGCCCTGCTGATCTGCTATCTCTCTGTCGGCCGACAGCTGGAACACTGTCCGGATCATGCTCGAGCCAGGTTCATGGTATAGAACCGCAAGATGAAGCGAAGTCCAACCATGGATGTCTGGCTCATCGACGGTGTTCTTGAGAAAGTGGAGCACTCGTTCATGCCCATGAATAACTGCCCAGTGGATCGGTAGACGCCCATTGTAGTCTCTCAGGCTCAACATGGCCTCTCTTCTCTGGTCCTCTTCCATGGCCAGAATGCTTCCCCGATGGGGATTTGCTTTGATGAACTCAAGATTCCCGCTGCCGGCTGCAATGTGCATTGGGGTTGCTCCATCAAGACCCCGAGCATCCAACTTCCACCCCGGCTCCCAATCCACCTCATCTGGATTGTATCTAGCCTGACAAAGATAATGTACCGGGGTGAATCCATTCAGACTCTTAGAATTAGGGTCAGCGTCCTTCTTTGTAAGCTCCTTAAAGGCCCCTTTGTTGTTTGTGGCAGCAGCCCAGTGCATTGGAGTCCAATCAAGAATGTCTCTCTCGTGGATCGCGTTCCACACTTCTTTACTCGCTGTGGTCACATCGGCTTTGGGATCCATGGCCTTCGAGTGCAGCTCGGTGATGCCGAAATAGTCTGGAAAGCTGTCTTGAGAGGCAGAGCCATCTTGGGAAGCAACACCGGCCAATCTCTGGATAGGCATCATTTCGATTGGACGCCCTTGCCTCTCGTAGAGTCTGAGGAGATGCGCGAAAAAGCCCGGTTGATGTTTGGAATCTCGCAAGGCCGAGTAGCACTTGTCTGAAGCCTCAGAAATGGAGCCAGGCAATCGCTCACCTTCGACTCTTACCCGTTTCTTCTCAGCTTCTAAATCACGGAGGTGTTCCACCATGAAAGCGGTCGCCCAGCCACGGATTTTCTCCGCCCTCGGAGGCAAGCGCTGTGTCTGCTTCCATGGCTCCAGATAGATGTCAGTCACGGCCGTCCATTCATGATTCTGACGGAACTTTTCAGCTCTTCCCTTTGCTAGATCAAGCAAGAACCGAGGGTCAGGGAGTTTCTCCGTTATGCTCAACGGGGCTATGATGCTAAGCCAGGCTTCTTTCTCAGTCCCATAACCAAGTCGGCCAAATTCCGCCGCCAGTGGAGTCAGTTCCTTGGTGACCGACATCCTTGAAGTATCTTTGAGACTGTTACTCGAGGTTGCTTCTCTAGTTGTGACCTCCGTCCGTAGCGCTGTGGGTAGGGTCTTGGCCGCCGAGAAGAGAAAGGAGAAAAGAAGGTCCTTGGCAAGGAGCTTTTCCAAGGGGTCATTTGACTCTATCGCAAGTGTCCCTCGTCGCTTTTCTTTTCTTTCAGCATCCTTCAAGACGGAAAAGTTTCGAAAGAGCCGTTGTTCTGTGTTGTTGATACGAGACGGACGGCGGCGAGCCGGGCCGTAACCAACGACTCTACTGCCGTCAACGCGGATGGCATCCCATCTGGAGTCTGGCTTGATAATTCGATCGAGCTCCTCCCTTATCTCTTTGTCCAGATCAATACCGTCCTCCCGGTCGAGTTCTGACTGGTTGCCATGGCCTTCGTCAGTGACTTCAGTGTTCTCATCATTGAATCCGACCACCTCTTGGATCTCGGCAAGAATATCGAATGTCTCTGGTGCCCACCAGCGAAGATCTTGAATCAACTGGTCGGTTTTCTCTGCGTCCGTCGAACCAAGAAGTCTGATGCCCAAGCCGGAATTCATTGTCTTCTGGCGAAGCCAGTCGTCGTTTTCATCGTGGAAGTTGAACCCAGCCTGCCTATGTTTTGATCGGCTTTCTTCTTCCTTCTGGGCAGTAAACAGACAGAGCGACAGAACCGACTCGAGTTGGTCTGCCAACACCTTCCATGCGCCGTCCTTACCAGTCAGAGAGATATTGACGTGGTATTCCGACTTTTCCGATTCTGAGTCGCCGTAAACGACCGTAAGTGGCCATGCCCATGCTTTCTCAGGGTCTTCCAAACGGAGGGGGAATAGAACGCTCATGATCTTTTCCATTGCCGTCACGAGATTGACAGCCTCAGCAGCGCTTGCCCCTTTGAACTGGGCAAGCCTAGAGAGATTCCATCGCGTTTCGAACACTTGTTGGGCTCTAGAAACAGATGACGGACGAGTTTGTAAGAAAGGCATGTGATCGATGTTGCTTCCAGTGGAGATATCCCATAGGCAGCTCCTGTGGTTCCCAAGGTCCATCAAGCTTCTCATGTTTCGCATTCGTATAGGATCTTGACGGCCTAGACCTACCCGTTGAGGTAGGTCGCCTGGTGGAGCACTTCCGACGACGGGGCCTATCCAAGACGGCCATAGGTCCCGTCTTGGATTTCTTAAGTGATTCAAGAGAGTCAATGCCCACGCTAAAGCATCAAGCTCGAAACCTGATGTCAGTTTCTCTTGGCGTGGAGGAATCGCAAGCCCTCTTCGCACCCATGCTCGGATGGCTGTCATGATTGCAACGACGCCAAGTTGAGCCAGAGTCGCTGCCGAGTTCATTCCTCTGAGGCCAATGAACTGAATGATGAAGCCAGCAAGTCCGATGCAGATTCCAATGATTGTCAAGGGCTCCAGTGCTTGCGCTTGATAAGTATCGCAGCGTCGAGACATGGTGACAACGTCCCGAGGCGTGTCAGGAAATGTTGCTAAAGGTTCGAACACTTGGTCGCCAACGGTCTGCTTCTGCTGAATCCAAACAATTCGCATCTCGTAATTGTCATCTTTCTTGTAGTGTGCTTCTCGCGTACTGCTTTCGACTACGGTACCACAAAAGAATATTCCAAGGGAAAGCACAAGCGTGCCACTGATAGCTAAGGGAAACGCATAATCGTCTACACGCTGGTCGTCCTTTCGGAAGTTGTTCTTGATAGTCGGATGATACGTGATTAGGCCAAAGAAGACCAGGACGCACAGCTGTAAGATGACTCCGACCATAGCATATACCTTTAGTTCTTTGCGGTTGCCATTGTGGCTCTTCAGGTTCAAGATGATATTTGGGGCATCAGAGCCCATGTTTCGAAGGACATAGATGGCCTCATTGTCAGGCTCTTCAGAGACGGTCTCTGACTCCACCCCACTCTCGATGGAGGCATCCGTGGTGATCAACAATGACGAGTTGAAAAATACTGGATGCTCGGTATTAGTCACTGCTTTGATTCTCTTCGTTATTGAACATTAGTAGCTTACTCTTGTGGAAAATCCTTGCCACCCTGCTTGTACTTGAAGGTGGTGAGTCTTCAGCAGGCGGACCTTCGCCCTTGTGTGAGACTCCATCCATTTTATGGAGCAGCTTCCTGTCCACCTTGCACGCCTCTTCCAAAGTAACCACCTTGATCTCAAGTTTCTGGTTCCGACTCCGGTCCCGTGGAATGAGATATATAAACTCCCACACCGGAGTCGATCCCTGGCACCGCACGATTGTCTGGCCATTGTTTAACTCGCAGACTTCTTTAGAGGTGGATGACATCAGCTCCATCTCGGCAGCAGATATGTTCTCCCTAGCCCGCCCAACGACAGCTTTCAGCCAGGCCGGTCCACCAACTCGGATAGCGCTGACCAGGATGGTGATGATGCCCAGAGGGGCCATGGCAAGGATGACACAGTCTTCCCAGCCCAGCGCTTGGCTCATGAATTGCATAGTTGCGCGCTCGCCGAAAAGGGCAAGAAGGCTGTGAGTGCCTCGGTTAGACAACTAAATGTAATCGTGAAGACTGTTGTGTAGGTAGTTACTTACGGTGCCAGGTCAGTGAACAAGTTGTTAGCAAAGTCATCCCAGGGGTCTGCATGGGCAGATCCCACCATGCAGGCAAGGATGAGCCCGATCCATTTCCAAGGATAGGGCATGTTCCAGGGGGTTCTCAATTAGATTAAGCTAGAAAAGTAGACAAAATGGTCCAGAAACCAGGCCTCTTAGGCTAGAGCTGTGAGATGAAGCAATGTTTTGTGGTTGTCGAAGATGACCTTCTAGACAGCCAGAGTGATGAGCGGGAGAGACGATTTTATCTCGCTTAGGCACCCCTTCATGACCATGCAGCTTCGTGGCTCTATCGTTTGACTGATTGGGGTTCAGCTGGTGGTGAGTGCAATAACCGTCCAATTGAATCTGCCATCTCACAGCCTGCTGTTCAGCTGAGAGACTTGCATAGATGCCAACAAACCCGATGAATGCACCGTCCCCCCATTAGAAAATGGCTGCATAAGCCAGTCATCCTCATGAGACCCACCAAATATTGATGACATACCGAAATCTCCTTTATGGTATTGTGAGCAGATGTGGTCGCGTGGATCAAGCAGCAGACAGTTCACCAGGGCGGCAAATAGCAAGGTCTACGAGCTCCTCGCAGTTCTATGCAGTCTTAAATAAGGCTATGACAAAACGACATTAGCTACTTTTGTGAGGGTAATATGTGACGAAGGATATAAGTTAACCTGGCTGCGGTACCTGTTGAAAGGTATCTTTCACTTTTGCTGTGGTGGCTTTGCGACATAATGCATGCCCTTGTGCTACTGTCACTTGTTCCCCATGGCCCGCGTGCAGGCGTGCTGATGAGACCCGTCAACAGGCGCCCAGATACTTGAGGCTGTGGTATCATGAGAAAAGGTAGGGTGTAACGCGCGAAGAACCTTCTAGTGTGCAGTGTCTCTGTCTGGTTTCTCAAGGCAGAAGGCGGTCGGGAGCGACATTCATTGATTCTGTTTCTTGAAGAGTAGGTATGAGACATGACTATGCTAGCCTTGAAATAGAGTCTCCATTCGACTAACAATATACTCCTTGCAAGGTCTACAGCTGATATCGCTGGATACTTGTAGGCCTCTCCTCAGCAACCTCACTCTGCTGCCTATCAAGCTTCTTATTCTGCCGCCAATACACCCACATGATAACCCCAGTAATAGGCAAGCACGCCACATACAAAAGAACAATAGCCAAGAATCCACGCGTATACTTAGGCGCATCACTCTCCCGGAAGAGCTGCTTTCCTGCCAATCCACCAGCGTTACTTCCAATAACCACCAATGCGAGACCAATACTGCGCTTCTCGGCAGATCGAACGTTAATGCTTAGCCAGGCATCGTTGAGACCTTGAACAAGAGCGTTTCCGCTGCTCAGCATGGTGAAAAGAGAGTACTTGGTCCACTTTCCTTTGCTCACAGATCCAAACAAGGCACCGCCAAAGGTGATGCTCCAGAGGAAGGCGACCATGCACCAGAGTCCACGTTGCTTGGTCCTATCAGACGCCCAGGCGATGGAAAAGCTGAGGAACACAACCAGAAAGCTGCTGACAGAGTTTAACAAGTTGGCATGAATCTTGCTAAATCCTAGGCTTCTAATGATAGTCGGTCCATAAAGCTGGAGACCACCCTTGGGAGCAAGAGCCGCCAGGTTAAGAACAAGATGGAGCCACAGCCGATAGTCTGTAAGGGCTTGGAAGACGCCGCGGAAGGTGATTTGAGCTTTTGCTTCTGTCTTGGATGCATCTTCTAGGAGGATGCGGCCGTGCATGATTTCGCGCTGTCGGTCTGTGAAGATGTCGAATCGGCCGTGGATGGGCTTTGTGTGGGTGGGTGATCGGGGGAGGAGCAAGACGAAGACGAGGAATACAAGGAGTGTAAAGGCACCCTCGACTGGGAATCGGTTAGTTGAATAGAAGCAGTACGGAGAGGAAGTACGTACTGATGAACAACCATTGCCAACCAGCATAACCAGCCATGCCTCCCATCTGAAGGACGCCGGCAGCGATCAACGAGCCAGTAGCAGTGGCAAAGTAGTTTCCAAAGTAGAAAATTGAAGTCCTCAAAGCCAGTTCCTTCTCGCGGTAGAACAAAGCCAACAAGTACTGGCCACCAGGAATGAAGCCAGCCTCAAAGAAACCCAACAGAAACCGAGTTGCCAAGAATGAAGGCATGTCTGTGATCCAAGCCTGCGTCAGGGCGATGGTTCCCCAGACGAGAACTTGACCAGTCAACCAGATTGGGGCCCCCAGTCTCTGAAGAACAAGGTTGGATGGAATCTCAGCAATGATGATACCAGCGCTCATCAGCTGGTCTCCAAGGTTGACGTCGTCCTTTGTAATTCCAAGGTCGGTCGTAAGGGTGTCGGTTAAGGCGTTGCTAATGTTGCTTCGATCGAGTTGAAGGGCGAAGAAGCCCAGGACGAGAAGGGGCATCAATGTCAAGTCGAGCCTATGGTGGTCAGTGTGATGATTCCTGCGACTCCCTTTCTTTGACTTACTTCCAAACAACGGCGCTTTCCTCAGCCTCAGTCCAAGTAACTTCAGAGACCTGACCATGCCCAAAGTCCTGCTCAGCCTTTGCATCATGACCAGGCTCCATAGTATTCTTCTCTTCCAAAGACATGTTGATAACTGAAGTTAACAAATCCGGCTGATGAATTTTTTCTCCAGTCAAGAGTTCCTCCAGTCTCTTTATATCCCCATCACCACAAAAGATAGCACCAAAGCCATCAATCGACAACCATGAACAGTCCTCGCACGCAATCTAGTGTCGTTATCGCGTATCTTTACCCGTCGGGAGGTGTTGCGTGGTGATCGTGACCAGATCATGGGGAAGGCAAAGTCAAATTGTCGGAGGTGAGCGTCGGTGGTGAGCGAAAATGTGGGGTTTCGGAGGTGTCGCCGATAGCTTCATGAGAGGGCGATAGAGAAGATGCAGGGTCTAGGTTATGATAGAGCTAAGCATGTCATTCTTGGTATTTTATTGCTCCCTTGTTTCTTTCTCTTCTTGTTGTGTTGGCAGAGCACGAATCTCCAATCTCAATCTCATCCCCTTCTCATCACACAATGTCCAAAGATCCTACCAAGCCCAACATCGTACTCATCCTCGCCGATAATCTCGGCTGGGGTGAGCTAGGCTGTTACGGCGGCGGTATCCTCCGCGGTGCCGCGACCCCTCGCATCGACAAGCTCGCGACCGAAGGCCTCCTCCTACACAACTTCAATGTCGAGAGCGACTGCGTGCCGACTCGCTCGGCCTTGATGACTGGCCGGCATCCCATTCGTACGGGATGTCGTCAGTCTGTACCTGCTGGGTTCCCTCAGGGATTGACAAAATGGGAACGCACACTGCCAGAATGTCTCAAGCCTCAAGGATATGCTACTGCACATCATGGCAAGTGGCATTTGGGTGACATCCCCGGTCGATACCCTTCAGACCGTGGCTTCGACGAATGGCTTGGAATCCCTCGAACGACCGATGAGAGCCAGTTTACTTCTGCGCTAGGTTATACGCCTGAAGTTGCTGAGCTCCCATACATCATGAAGGGTATCGCGGGCCAAGACTCGGAGAACATTTGCATCTACGACCTGGAAAAGAGGCGGCTAATTGACGAGATGCTCGTTGATCAGTCCAAGGATTGGCTGTCGCGTCAAGTCGAGGCCGAAAAGCCCTTCTTCCTCTATCATCCTCTCGTTCATCTGCATTTCCCAACTCTTCCTCACCGTGACTTTGAGGGAAAGACGGGACAGGGCGAGTTTGCCGACTCAATGGCTGAGATGGACTATCGCGTCGGCCAACTCATCGACCACCTTGACAGCCTCGGCGTCCGCGACAACACGGTTCTCATCTTTGCCTCAGACAATGGCCCCGAGTTTCGACCACCATACAAGGGCACCGCTGGTCCATGGTCAGGCACATACCACACCGCCATGGAGGGCAGCCTCAGAGTCCCCTTCATCATCAGGTGGCCAGGCCACGTTCCCACCGGCGTCACCTCCAACGAGACAGTCCATGTAACTGACGTCTTCACCACAATCCTCGAAATCGCGGGCGCACAAGTCCCTTCCGACCGTCCCATTGACGGCATAAGCCAAGTCTCCTTCTTCAAAGACCCATCGACCACAAAATCGCAGCGCGAGGGGTTCCTCTTCTACATTAAAGACGAACTACGCGCGGTCAAGTGGAAGGACTGGAAGCTCCATCTGATCTGGGAGCCCAAGGTGAACCAGTCGTCCGGGAAGCTCGAGTCGCCGTATCTGTTCAATGTTGTGCGGGATCCCAAGGAGGAGACGGATATTCTGGCGTATAACACTTGGGTCCTGCAGCCAGTTATGAAGTTGAGGGCAGCATTTGAGAAGAGTCTGAAGAATGATCCCGCGCCGCCGGATCCTCTCAAGGGTCTTTAGAGGAGACGTGTGGTTGTAAAAATGTATATCGTCAATGCTACTCCCGCTTGATGTCGCTTCGTCTATTGTACAATCTTGTGAATTAAGTCCAGTTTGTTCAAGTCCCCACTATCTATTCTTACCCCAAGTAAGTCGCTGTGCTACATCCCTAGGATTGATCAAAGATCCACGGATCCAAGTTCGGCGGTGTCGTAGTCCACAACGTAGCCGTATCGTCCAAGTCCAACGGCGCAATCATGTCATGAGCCAGTAGAAACTCGTGCGATATAACCGAGGTCAATCCATTCGTCGGAGAAGACACCTCGGACATAGAAGCCGCCAACTCCTCAAAGCGATCGCGATACGACGCCCCGGGAGGATATCGCTCGGCCATTCCCCAAAGAACGGTCGAGCACATGGTCACTCGCTTCTCCAAGTCGTTCGTGTCAAAGACTGCGCCTTGGAGTCGCAAGGTCTTGATACAGTGGACAAGCGCTGCGCCCGATCGGAAGAGGTTGGGGATGGTTCGCCAGTAGAAGCGTAATTGGCCTTCCTTGAAACCGGCCCTGTAAAGCTCAACACTCCGAGAAGCGTACTGGGCAAGATCTCTCAACTCTGCTTCCGGTGGATTGGGGAAATGAGGCGAAGGGGAGAATAAGTAGACAAGTGTCATGTATAGTGCTCCGTCAAAGAAGTTTTGAGGCGCCAGTTTGGAGGTGGCATCAAGAGGTGGGACGGTCTGGTGCCACTCGATAAGACGATCCCTCATGCCAATTTTCCATTGATGAAAGTCAAACAGAGGACTATTGAGGCGAGGCCTGTAGTTTAGTGTATGGAGTATTTCGTATTCCGCCTGACGAAAGATGATGCAGTGATTGGCCAGTGGAGTTGATGCCTCAGGGCCACTTGTTGACGGGAGAGGTGTGAAGATGGCCTCGTCAGGTATAGATCTCGGTCGGTTGAGAACAACGCAGAGATTTGTCTCGAGAATATATGTCGACCAAAAGACACGCCGCCTCTTGTTTGTTTGAGCCTGGGCGATGGGGGTCTCGTCGCCATGTGGAAGGCCCCGCTGTGTTTCGTTGAGTAGGTCGAGATCGATGGCGAGTCGCGTCGCGAGACCGATAAAGTGCCAAGCGGCGGAAAGGTTTGAGGCAAAAATGGTGTATTGCACAATCAGGAGTAGATTTTGTAAATGCTCGAGGTCGCCTTTCCAGATGGCATAAGGGCGTTCCGTAAAGACGTGGATAGCAGACGCAAAGAAAGAGTCTGACCCCGTTGTGGGAACCGCGGCATCAGTCCTATTGAGCAGTCGGATAGCGATAGCAAGCACCATAAGGAGCTGGAACCTCTCATTCAAGGTTCCATGACTGGGCCCAGACTCGGCATCGTAGAGGCCCTCAACCGTTGTCCGGAACCGACCCTCGTCGAGTATCGGTGAGAAGAAGTTGGAGTGCTCAAAGTACGTAGCAGCAAGCTGTAACGCGGTCGGCTTTGGAGGAAATTTGACCACGGTAGAAACTGTAATGTTTTCCAGCAAGCCATGGTAGCCAGCTGCTGCTCCATCTTGGATATGACTTGGGTCAGGAACCAGCAGGTTCAACAGCGTCAGCCCTCCACCCGCCTGGTGTTGCTCCGAGGGTGCTTCAATGACTGTCCCAGGTTCTTGAGGTGTCTGAACATCGGAAACGGATTCAGTCTCGACCCCATGACTCCGTAGGGCAAGCTCAAGCTGAGCGACGCGGTCCTCTAGACTCTTGATGTAACTGTTCTCGAGTATCAGCGATGCTACTCAATCGGACCGAACATCGAGGGGCCAAACCTTCGAGGGGCAGATCGACCATCTGCATCTACACTTACACACGGAACACCGGCCCGAGCGCATGAAGAACAAGCCGGGATGTTCTGGTCACACCTCTGTTTTCGTGACTTGCACCGCTGACAGGCCGTGACGTTGGCGCGACGAACACTCGTTCGTTTGCGACCAGTAGAAGAAGTCTCCATCACGTTTGCGATGAATGAATGAGACCTGGGGTGGGCATTGTCGACAGTCGCCAATCAGGGTATGGACAATTCTGAGTCTTGTTCGCTGTATGAGCAGACAGTGGAGGACCGAATAACCCGGTGCTTCCCCGCGTTTGCGATAAGGGTCGCGATGGCATCAACGCGCTAAATTGTTAGCAGCCACAGCCCAACACAGTGAGATCAATAACAATGCTGTATCGTCAACATTAAGAGCCGATGGTCGGCAATGGTAT
Organism: Fusarium sp. AF-6; assembly: GCA_003947015.1. Taxonomy (NCBI): domain Eukaryota; kingdom Fungi; phylum Ascomycota; class Sordariomycetes; order Hypocreales; family Nectriaceae; genus Fusarium; species Fusarium sp. AF-6. Next base: position 23,239 of record NKCJ01000358.1, read on the forward strand.
TAATTCTAACATGAATCCTGATATCTCTTCCTGCAACGCCATTGCTTTTTGCATAGCTCTTATATACATGACCGACATCCAATGTACACGTCCATCAATGGTCTATGCATTATCCAATTGTCAAACAAAAAACGCGAGAAAATGTTTAGCAGAGAAGTCGATACAGCTTCTTCCACATGGGCCATCCAAGCCTCTCCTCACGCTCCTGCTCCGTCATGATGTGAATACGGAAGTATCGCCGTCCCGTCTCGACGTCCATCTCATCGACACGGACAATCTTTGTGCGGTACCAGAGCTTATGGAGGCCGTAGAATAGGAGGATGATGGGAAGGGCCATGACTTTGAGGAAGAAGTTTTGCACAAGCGCGGGTGCGCTCTCGTCCATGTCGGGCTCAGGTACAGGCGACACGGCAATCCAGATCTGGGAGATGAGGACGAGGACGTAGCCGACAAAGGAGAACCACGCGCCGATGACACCAACGTGTGACCTGAAGGGGAGCTGATCCAGTGTATGCGAGGTGTATGCCCAGGCCTTGCGGAAGCGGATATAGCACAGGCAGATACTAGCCCAGGTGAACAGGGTACTAAGGGCGCTGATGGAGAGTAGCCAGTTAAAGATGGCATCGTGGAAACTTAAATCAGCTAGGAAAGCGAGCAGACCAATACAAGACGCAAGTATAATAGCCATAAGAGGACGACCCTGCTTATCGACATAGGCAAAGATTTGAGGGGCGTGAGACTGCTCAGCCAAGGCTGCAAGGGTCCGCGAAGAGCCAAAAACGGCCGAGTTACCGACGCTAATGACGGCGACGAGGATGATGGCGTTCATGACACTCGGGAGGATGGTGGTTCCCGCCTTTTCAATGGCAATGACAAACGGGCTGGCGCTGGCGTCGGCGACGCTGGAACCACTCATGAGACGACTATCGTTGGAGGGAACCAGCAGACCGACGAGCATCAGGGCGACGATGTAGAAGATGGTGATACGCCAAAAGACCTGCTTGATTGCAGTAGGTAGGGACTTGCGGGGGTTGGCAGTCTCGGCAGCAGCAAGACCGATCAGCTCGGTACCGGTAAATGAGAACGCGGAGGTGACAAGGACGCTACAAAAGCCCTTAAACCCATTATTGAAGGGCCCCGGATTACGCCAATATTGCCCGCCGATATAGCCGCTTTCGGGTTCTCCGCCGATGTTGATGACAATAGCAAGGAGACTATACATTGTTAGATGCCGAATTATAGATGTGACATGGGTTAGAACATACATAAAGCCAATGACGGCCGTAACCTTGATGATGGAAAAGACGAATTCCGCTTCACCGTAGGCTTTGACGCCGAAGAGGTTGATGATTACAATCGAGAGGAGAAATATGGCGACAAAGATGGATTTGCTGAGGTTTTCGTTCCAGTAGGATATTGTGAATGCGCCGGCGATGATTTCTAGAGGAAGAATGAAGAGCCATTGCAGACAGTAGCTACAAATGGTTAGAGACGGTCGGTCTTGAAGAGGTGTGTTCAACTTACTTCCAACCCATGGCGAAACCCCAAGATGGATCCAAGAAGCGTGTCGAGAAAGCAGAAAATGAACCAGCGATGGGAAACACGACGCAGAGCTCGCCGAGAGACTGCATGGTACAGTACTGCATCGCGCCGATGATGAGGTAAGAAATGAGAACGCTTGCTGGGCCGCCTCTATACAGAGAAGTACCTGAAGCGACAAACAGACCAGTTCCTACAAATCAACAATTAGCGTCAACCTCATTATACTCTCCTCGAGCTGTTTGAAGACATCGCGACCAAAAACAGGTCACATCCGACGATGCCGACCAACACCGGAAGACCTCCGAAAGATGATAACTCACCAATAGCACCACCAAAAGCAATCATCTGCAAATGCCTCCCCTTCAACTCCCTCGCCAGCGCCGTATTCGCAGTCTTTGCATTAGCAGCCTTCAAATCATAATGTCTATCCCCGGGGTACATCGGTCCATCGGTAGGCTGATGCCCTCCGCCTCCTCCGTCTCGGCTCTTGAGAGACCGACGCTCGGCACGACGGAACCCATCCATCCAGTCCGCAGGTTCCTTTGAGGGAGCAGGCTGCTTTGCTGAGATTTGCCATGTTGTGCCTTGTTCTTCGCCGCCTGAGCCGCTGCCGAGATCTTTCATCTCTACGACTTCGACGTCGCGCGTTAGGACGATGTCGCCCTTCATTGTGGCGGGGGGGGATGTGCTAGGTTTTTTTTTAAAGACGCGGGTGAATCGGCCGAGGTTCGCTTTCGGAAAAAGCAACCAAAGAAAAATATGGGGATCTGGAGAAAAACAAGAAAAAAAAAAGTAAAAAAGAATGACCAGTTTATTCCCCCAGGATTGATAAATGACGTGCAGAAGACTGCGCAATCATGAGGAGTTGTTTCTCTGATAGATTGTATGCAGATCGGAAAAAAAGAAACCGTTCAATTCAAGACAAGGGTCGTTTCGAAAAGCCTTCTAGAAAACTCTGAACAGAGTCGCGCCGAAGGCGTTATTTTTTTTTAACCCGGCGGGTGGCGTTTTGGTGTCCCGTAGGATTGGGATGGGATCATCACACAGCCGAATGGGCGGAATCTTGCGGCGGGTGATGTATTCGGCAGTTGGAGAAGATATTGGGGAAAAGCTGACGTTGTATGAGGGGATGGGTATATAAAAAAGAGAGGGGAAGGATAGAATATCTCTGTTTTTCCCAATAACAGCTCCCAACAACAGCAGCTCGGTGATGATGGGAAAATGGCCCAGTACAAGGAAAAACGACGCAGAGAGGGAGCGGCCACACAGTCTATGTACCTTCGAATAACGGGGTGATCAGCAAAGGGAGACTTGCTCTCCACTTCAGACACTCGGACTCTTTTTTTTGTTGCTTGTCTGACAAGGCCAAGCGAAAGAGAGTAGGTAACAGAACATGCGTGAGCATCTAGAACCACTTTCAAGATCAGTAGTAACAGTAATAGTTTACCTACCCCATTACCTCATCCCCTCACCTCATGGCTACCAACGGAATCAAGCAGCTGGTCATTCAGTAGCCTGAAGCCCTGTATGGGTGGCGATGGGTAGACAAGACCGCGGCTACAAGGGGGGTACCCGCTCAACGCATGATTTGGGGGGTGGTGGTCCCTGCTGAATGATGCCCTTTTCAGGTCCCCGCAAGGTCACACACACAGACCATCCATCGCGGTCCAGGGACCAGCCTTTACGCCAACGAAAAAACAACCGGCGACCCGGTCGTTGTTCGACGGCGGCGGGACAAAGCAGACGCCATCGACGAGGCTCAAATAGGTAGGTCCATTAACTATCCTTGTCGCATTCGCAATGTTTCGTCCAAGCCTCACATGTGTCTCTCTTCTCCTAATACCAGCCACTTCTAACCTAGGTACAAAGTGTTGAAACTATAGACTCGGCGAGATGCACCTCAACTTCCCATTTTGAACAATAAGCAAAAAAGGGGGCGCTTTTTCCCCAAGACTCATGGCCCTCGGTCCCGCGGGGAAGCACCACCACCACTACAGGTGAGGGTCCGGGGCACAGTCTCCCCTGGAACCCGCCGTGCTTTGCCATTACGTACAAACATGTCACGGCGGTCCGCTTTGCAGCCCCAGAAGAGAGCCATTGCTCAGACTTGTGACTGTAGGCGAGGGGAGATTGTAGATTGGCTCGACCGTTGTGATTGAGTGGAAATGGCAGATTTAGGGGAAAGCCCCATCATCATCGCGACCCGGACGTGGTCCGAGTTGTGGAGGTTTCTTGGAGATGATGTCGTACTCAAAGGTAAGGTATTGTGGGAACGCGGAGAGGGTTCCATCCGTCAAGTGTCTGAGACGTCTTGTCTCATTTCCGACCGCGGAAGGCAGACAAGCCGGGAGTGTTCAACATGTAAGCCAAGCACAAAGATGTAAGCAAAGGGCGTAGGAAGTCATTGTTGAGACAAAGTAAAACGTGGTATGTGTATACAACATCTAAGAAAATTGGTCATGCCCTTTGACGTCCGTCATGTAGCTCCTCAAACTAATAATACAAGTGACAAGAATTATGGTATGGTATATGGTATAATGGTATCCTGAATTAAATAAAAATCCCTTCCGTGACGTATTGCATCAATTGCTTCGTTGGCTGCGCTGCACTTCTTTCGAATTGCCAGCGATTACAGCAGACGGCGGTCTAAAGGGGAAGTCGTTGCGGCCAATCTCGACAGAGTGTTGCAGCTGATCCCGCGTGATGAGAGAGTCGTGACTCTGTGTAGGACTAACGGGTCTCTCGCTAGACTTTCGCAAGTCGTCGTCTTTGGGCATAGAGATAGAGCCAGCAGTCGTATGCGACGCAGCACTACCTGTCCAGATACCCTCGGTCGTCTTGACGGGTTGTCCATCTTCACTCTCTTCTTCCCAATTGCTGTGACCCGCTGTGCGAGTGAGCTTGGTAGGCTGCGACTGTGATCGCGAGTTGGAGTACTCGTAGCTGTTGGAGCCCTTGAACTTCTTGCGCTTGACACCACTGTCACGTAGGAATGATCCGAGGGCGACGGTGTTGCCCACACCGGTGGCAGCGAGGATCTCGACGGATGCCCACATGGTGCGCACAACCTGGCTTCCCTGCGCCTGGATAATGCGAGGCATGCGGTAGAGTGTGATGCCGACGGTGAGAAGACCCAGACTGAAGAGTAAGATGAGCAGCACCTTGCGCTTAGTAGCGATCTGTGTGGATAGAATAATGGGGATAGGGAAGGCGATGAGGACGAGATCGGTGATGACATTGCAAGCGCCCATGGTGATCATCTGCGCAAAGCCTTGACGGCATTTACCTCCAGGATCGGGCGTGACCTGCCAGTAATGAGGGAATGGTTGGCATTCAGCCAGGTCGCTGATGAGGACGGCGACAAAGGTTGCGACCAAGATGACACGCATGCCGATGATCATGAGGGCGTGCGACTTGCGTCTAGTTGCGCCGGCGAGACGCTCAAAGAACTCGAGTGTTGTAAACTTGATGATCCACAATCTTGATCATGTTAGCTATAATCCATCGAGTGTTGATGTGAATACATACGTAGCAGCGTAAAAGACTCGGCTGGCAAGGACCATCCGACTTCCAATAACCCTCTTGTCAATCTCATCCTGCGTGAGCTTCACGCCCTCAAGGTTCACATTGTTAGTCCCGTATTTAAGGGCAAAGTGAACGCAGACAGCTCGAAGAACCAGCGGCAGCAGCGCAGCTGCAACAATCTTGTCCTCCTTGAGAAGCTTCTCGACTCGAACATAGCGACCCGACATGCGGATGATGATGACGGCGAAGCAGAAGGCCGTAACCCACCACGACACCAGCAGCGTGGGCTTATCTTCGCTGAATGGCCGTAGGTCGGGTGCTTCTGTGTAAAAGCCCATGGTGGGAGGTGGTGTGTGGGCGATGAGCCCTCTCGTCTAAGTGAGATGTCGAGGCAATTCGATGTGAAGTTGAACCACGAATGCAGTCAAAAGTAGGATCGACAAAAAGAATGACAATGACACTTGAAAAAAGAACGAAAGACCCAAGTATTTGCATCAAAGAACAAAAAACATGCGGGACCTTGGTGGATAGGACAACCCGGATCCAAAGCTGTCGTCGATGCGAGCTTATCATAACCCGACAAGGGGGGGGATGATGGATGGAGGGGCAATGCCCCTGTTCAATGGACAGGTCCAGACAGATGGAGGGGAGGGGGGGAGGCACAGCTTGGCTACTCGGAGCTGTTCCCTTCTGGTTGTAGACTTGATTTGTCTATTGCTGCACGTCAAGAAACACGACATGGTTTGAAGCGCGCCAGGGGTCTCAAGCCAACCGCGTAGTAGTAAAGGGCTTTAGACAAATGGCGCGGTGGCGTCTTTGTACAGTACAGAAGGCTTCGCGAACGTCTAGCTCGCTCTCTCTACCTTAGCTTTAGCATTGAGTCGGTGGTGGTTGTGCAATATCGTATCATGAAGTTGAATGCCCATCTGCCATTATCGGCGCTTGGGGACCGTCAAAGCGTACAGCAGCTCACGCGGGTCCCCAGTTATTGTGTGATGGGGTCCGGTTCATGGCCGAGACTGTGTGTAGCGAGAAACCTTATAGGAGAGCATGTCTTGCTTGGTACAACAAGTCCGAACGCGGCCAGTCTTGCCCAGTTGAGGAAACCTCCAGTGGCGGCAGGGGTCTCTCTTGTCCCATGGACAAGACGTGTGTTGGAGAATCTTGGCCGTCTTGGCTTTACCTCAGGAACCTTCAGCTGGGCTTTGCGGGTGGTTAGCGTGGTATTGCGGCATGCCGTGCACTGACTCGTAGACATAGCACTCGAGGTTTTTTTATCGGAGCCGTGTCCGAGGCGACTGGTAATATTGCTGACAGGTCAGTAGATTAAGCCAATGAAGTGTCTAGAGCATTGTCGGCGTCGCATGATCCTGGTAATCCGTGTACGGGAAAAAGAGACGCTCATTTACAGAGAAAGTCTTGGTGTTGTTGGTTTGACACGCCTGCTACTGCACGTGGGATAGGATTCCTCTGAGAACAGGCTCTAATCATGAGCTCAAGATCCAGTCCCGAAGTAGCCCATGCCACGTTTCCCAGGAGGATTCAAGCGGACCCGGTTCGCGACGGCGTAGTTAATTTGCAGATTGTTCTAGCGGTTCTCGAAGCTTTTTTGTAGACACGCATGTCGTTGCTTTTCTTGATATCAAGATCTCAGATGCCACGTTTTTTTATTTCTCCAGTCTGGGGAAAATGGATCTCCAACTGTCATCTTTTGTTTGACAGTTCAAAATCCGGGGCAAGGTTTTCATATGTAAAACTCTGGGGTATTGTGGAATTTTACAAGAGGCGAGCCATAGAAAGGTGAAGCTGTTACATAAATCCAACGTAACGGTTTCTGTTGACACATTTCTCCCCCAGAATCCATTTTCTGGTGGTGTTGTTTTCTGACCGTCGCCACCCGAAAAGCACGAGCTTTTCCCACCTTTCACATGGGGATAGACCCGCCGCTCTATTGGCGCCAGTCATAAGGTGGGCCGTTAAAGTGGTGCCGGCCCCGTCGGGTCAAGTCCATGTCTTTTCAGGGGATTGGAGGCCTGTCTTCCAGGGGGTGTCATGCCCTAGCCTTGTCGTCGTGTCCCCTGTGCCTCAGGGGTAAACGCGCCTCCACCATCTCCATGGATCCATGGATGGCTGGATCACAGTCTTCCATCATCAATCAACTTGTTCATCTCATCTCACCACAGACCCTGATCCCTTCGTGACAAGTGCATCCACTTCTACCATTGACTCGTCTGCTATCGAATTCCCTACCATTAATAGACCTCACCCGGAATGCAACATAAATCTCCAGCCCAAAGAGGGGGTCTAGATGCGATGGTGCCACTGACTGGCTACTAAACCCGGTCCCGGGAGACACACCCAAGAAACTTGAAGCCGCCAATTAGATCAACGGAATGCTCCGGTGATGTGATTTGACCTGTATTGTTGAATGTGAGAAAGAAGAGTGGTTGATGCACCATCAGCTGTTCCTGCATCTCATCTACACCATTGCCGAGTAGAATGCGCTGATAACAAAGCTCTGCATCATCTCGGCCTCATTCATGCTTTCTGTGGCTTCTCATTAGATGCTTATCCCAACACCATCTGATATGGCATCACCATCACACTCTCTACCTTCCTATCCCGGGCCGGTCCTTGTATCCCGCTAAGCTTCAATCAGGTAAGGCATTGTTGGACAACAAATACTCCGCAACCCTGGCGTTGCCCAAAAGGAGACCGTTGAAACCATGTTCAAGAGGCGGCGCGTTAGGGAGATGGATAGCGGCGTTGCTAGCTTCCCGAGCTGTCTGTCACTTGGGCTCTTGATTCACCTGATTACGGAGCTGCCGCGCTTACCTACTGTAGGTACGTAGAACTACTGTAGTTTACCCGCGCTTGCATCCCAAGAAGCTTGTCGTCCATTGCCTTCAACGGAGAGCTAACTAATAGAGAGCTAATCCAACTGGGCAGGCAAATGTCGAACCCGGTGTCTTTCCGGAGTTTTGCTCCAGAGTTCTCATCATTCCAGCCACAAGGTCACGATGGGTGTTGACAAGGTCTTGGCCCAGACTCGAGTCTAGTCTTGAGCCGGAGAGAAAGCCAAAGATGGGCATCGCATCCCGCCGACAAGATTGCTTGCTTCAAACCCTCAGCCCTACCTCATGTTGCATCCTTAGCTTCCTTGATCGTCTGCAGCACAGTCACGACGATCTTCTCCTGGTGTGGTCAAGCAGGATCTCTCTCAAATTGAAGGTTTTCGCGGGGTGTGTTTGATCCGTCCATGCACAACTCTGAATGAGGGGGATGCAACCCCAACCGTTCATCGGCGTCGGGAATTTGGGGTAGGTTGGCTTTTCCAGCAGGCAATCTGTTTTGTTCTCCTGCATGTTGGGATCATGATACTGGGTTTTCTAGAAGATTATCCTGCAAGCCTCGTGCGAGTCAAGCTTGGGCCGATGTTCGGCGCATCCGTCAGCCGGGAAGGGCTAGACCTGGTTTTGTCTGGTATGAACCAACTGGACAGCCTGCAAAGTCAGCAGTTCAAGAGCCGTCCGGCTATGGAGGGGATCATATCGTCCAGTCTTGGCTAATCCTTCGCTTCGGTTTGAAGTGAGTGTAAAGTGTCGTGCCGCATTCCACCTCTGGTGAGCGGCAACTGCGGCATCGTCATCCTGCGTACGTAGACACTTGCGGCTCCGCAACCATACTAGGAGGGCAATGGAGTTCAAGTATTCTCGAATGGGGTCATTTTGCGCATCTCACTGGTTGCTATGTTGATGAGTGACCCAGTTGAAGATGATAGCTCGCTCTGTGGATATGGTTACTCCACGACCATCCGAAGCAGAGCCGCAATCAGGACCAGTCCAGGGGCCGCCGTTCCTGGGACCAATTTTCAAGAGCGAACTATTGATTCAAGGGATGCGGATCCATTTTCCATGGGTCTTCTTATCAAATTGAGCCGCTTTTTCCGTGTTGAATTGCGTTGAAGTTGAGCTGTCCTTTGACGCAAGCTTACCCTATACCAACGTGACGGAAGAGTTGGGAGATGAACTGTTGGGGACCTGGGGGTTTGATGGATCGCGATATGAGCCTCTTTTGATGGAGATTTAACCTCAAAAGGGGTATTGAATTACACAATTTAATTGAAATATGTCGGATATCTTTAGTTACATGCAACGCTGGTGTCTTGAGGTTGATCTCGAAATTGGTGTTATTTGACACATCGCTGCCACGTGACACACACCAGATGATCCTTCACCACCATTTCATCTCAATCACTCAGACATGTTTTACAGAGAGGCAAAAAGAAGACAAATTGGCAAAAAACATACAACAGTGAGGATTCCCCGGTCGTCACCGACCTGAGTACTAATTCACCGCTTCTCAGCTTGACTATGGGAGAGCGGACGGGATCCCGTATTTTCTAAGAGCTATGGTCGTATGTATCAGACCCTCATGGGAATGGCTTCATGAACTCGTCGATTGAGAGTGTTCTATTCTAGTTACATATCTCGATGAAAACGTCCTTTGTCGGACTTGTCTAATGAAATGTCTATGCGTTTACCCTTTACCTGTCTTCTTCATCTTCGGCGATCCAGTATGCCTCAACTTCTGCGATGCAGGTTCGTGCTGGGACAGTAACTGCAATGGGGAAACCGCCATAGTCGGGGTCATCGTTGGGCATCATGAGGAACTCGCCGCTTCTTGTCTCATCTCCGTTCAGAATCCTCAATGTCTGAAGCTTGCCCTCAGCGTCAACCTCCTTCTCCTCTGCCCATAGAATACCCGCAAACGTCGCCTCCTTGCGAACACCCTCGAAGCGCACGTGGAAGCCTCGTCCGACGAGGAGGAACTTGGAGTCACCGAGATGGATCACCATACCGCCACCGGCACCGGGCTTGCCAAAGACGAAGCAGCGCTCGACAATGACCTTGATGTCGCCGAACACGCGGCTCCACTGCTCGGGGAACTTTTCGCAGGGCTCCTCGTCAAAGAAGAAGCCGAAACGATCTTCGGGAGCGGCGTTTAATAGGTATGATGATGTCTGGGCGAGAAGCTTGAATTCGCGACCGACGACTTCGGCGCCCGTATCAATACCAAAGGGACTCGCTCCGAGACCACTGTATGTGGCATATGAGAGCCAAACTCTTCGGGCGCCGTTCTCGTCTCGTCGTTGCTCGGGGATGAACAGAGGGTTACCCTGCTCAGTGTAGTTTTTACACACGGTCTCGTAGTCGTGGAAGTATAGATCGGGTGACAAGAAGTCGAGCGAAGGTGTGTTAAAGCGCCAAATGTCAAGAACATGTGGACAAGGGCCTCCTGAGGGATATACACCAGGCTCTGCACCGCCTCCGACAACGATAGGAACCCCTCGCAAGTCTAATTGAGAGGGGTCGTCAAAGTTGAGCCATGTGTTTGTGTATAGTGGGATGGGGTATTCCTTCTTTCCGGCGGCAGCGACGCGACCGACAAAGGATGAGATGTGGTGAGCCATGAAGGCCTCGTTAGCAGAAGGGCCAGCGCCGAAGACTGAGTCCCACGAGTGTGATCCGGATGTAGGAGCATTGGGGAAACGCTTCTTGAATTGCGAGTGTGTCTCGATCTTGCCGAGATGCTCTAGAAGCTGGTTGGGAATAGGCTCAGCGAAGGCTTTGTCGGCTCTGCGGGATCGGTCTCGAGAATCGCCCAGTAGTCCAGTCTCATTCTCAACCTGCACCATGAGTACAGTGTTATGCTCCGAGTCGACCTCAGCGAGATGTCGCATGAGGGTTGCGAATGCGCGCGAGTCTGCTTGGCAAGCTTCTTCGCTCAGCGGAGTGACCATCTCGATGGTTCGCTTGACGCCACCAGCCTCAAGACATTGGACGCGAGGGAATCTCTTATGATCCTTCTTGACCCAACCAGGAGCATAAGTAGAGATACCGTTCTTGTATGTGCCGAACCAGAGCAGCACGAGATGCATGTCATGCTCACGGGCGCCCGCAAGCACACGGTCAAGCTCGCTAAAGTCGAATTGACCTTCGCGAGGCTCAATGGTCTCCCACGTTACCGAACCGAGGAGAGTATTGATGTGATTCTTCTTCATATCCGGCCAGACCTCGCTCATGAACCTCGCCGAGCTCAACGACGAGTTGTGAAGCTCACCGGGGAGCATGAGGAAGGGCTTACCCTTGACAATGAGCTGAATCTGGCCATTCTCGGATCGACGGAGGTGAGGGAGAGAGGGCTTGGTCGCGGGAACCTCGATTGCTGTCATGATGAACGATTGTGAGTGACAGAGAGTACGTGGAGGATGGGGGATTGAGATTGTGGTGACATTGTGTAGGAGGGACAAGCTTCACAGTTGAAATAGCTACTGCGCGTGGCTCAGTAAGCGACGCAATGGGTCAAAACCACGTCGATCACATGGTCTCAAGCTCACATGAGACGAAGAAGTGGTTCGGACGTGTCATGACGGAGATTCTTCGTCCTCATGTGGAGGAGGAGCCTAGCCCATGTCACTCCACCATGTCCAGGGCAAGGATGATCGGACTTTCTTCGCATATACCATCCATGCCTCTTCAGAGAATAATCGCTCTCGGCTCTTGTTATCCATGCGGGGCATCTGCCGATGAACTCGTCGGATGCCGGCCATGTGCCCTTTCGTCCTTTCCTCGGCACTTTGGAGATCTCGTTTACGAAACAAGTCTTGATGTAGTTAGTATCCTTGTCGTCTAACTGCCTGTTGACGCATTTCCTATTTATCCGGCGCGGGGGTGAAGAGACACCAGAATGACAGTAGACCTCTAACCCCTCTCGAATACTCTAACTTTATTAGACGTTTTACATATATCCATTCGGGGAGTATCGCCTAATAACGTCTTCTACCTTCTCACAGGCGGACTATCTACCACGGCCATCCCCTGCCAACAGTCCAGATCATCTAGTTTCCGCAGTAGTCTCTCAAGCTTGTTCCTTGCATCATCACTTGCATCAGTGCTCGAACCATTTCTCAGCTGAGTCTGCTCAAGATACGCGGCGCCAATGTCTCGGATCTTGGGGACTAGACTGCTGCCATTGGCGTCAAAGACGGCTTGTGGGAGATGATAGAGGACCTCCAGAAGGTCATCCACGATTTTCTGGTGTTCTAGACCACTTGTATCCGTTGGACCGAATTTCTGAAGGATATTTGAGCGAATCTCGAAACTTGTTATAAAGAGATTGGCAATTTGAACATCGTGGCTTTGAGTGACGTTTGGTGGTCGAGACATGCCCCCACGCCATCGTAGTTCTGGTGGAAGTCCATTAATGACAGACTGGATTTTTCCTAGATGCTTTGAGATCAAAGCAGGTGGATCAGTGTTATTTCGGACTTCTTGAACCTCTAACCAGATGGAGAACAGGTTGGTCAAGGAGTTGAGTCCCGGGACATAGCTCGTGTAGTCTCCGTGCCAGCGTGGTTCGTGATTCTCAGAAGGTGGCTGTGGCTCCATCTGGTCATCGGACAGGGGAAGAGGTCTGGGAAAATTCTCAATCCTGTCTTGAGCAAGTAGACTCACAGGCAGTCTACCCAGGATGTCGGCGCTGCTATAGATGGCTGTCAGTAAACGAACAGGGAAGAGGTCAGGTGAGAGTATTGTACCATGAAGCGGCAAAAAGCAGCCAGAATAGCCGTCTTAGCAGCTGCTGTTCAGCCTCATCCAGCTCATGCATGCGGTAGTATGCCAGGTACCTAGTTCCCGTGGCTGCCTCGTTCAAAGCGTGATAGGCTCGCATATTACTCAGTCCCAGCTCGGACACTGCACTCATAGCCGTGCCCATGTTGTACATGGCAATGCACCAGTCCAAGCAGAACGACCCCTGGGCGAACCGACTCTTCAGCAACCCGTGAGTATCCAGAAACTCGATGCAGTGTTCCACAGTCACAGACCCGTATTCCCCACGCGGAAACGTAGCCTTGGTCGCTGCGCACACGCTTATGACTAGCCCGCAGAAAATGGCATCCCCGTCCGCCTCCCGGTTGTGGAGACGGCGTAGGAACCGCCGACGGAGGAGGATCGGAGCAAGGGGGTGAATCCTGTCGAACCAGTCGTTGAGGAGGCGGGATATAACCGCGTCCGTGGCGAAGGCCGAAAGCCAATGGCTTCGGAGGACCGAGGGGGTATCAGATGGTGTCCCGGCCGCATGGTCTGAGAACCCGGGGCTCTGGAGCGGTGACTGAGGCTCATGATTTTGAGCTAGGGGTGTCAGCTGAACCCCAGGATCTGGGGACCCCATGGATGATGTGGGATGTGGGATTTGGCGGCGTTGGGCATGTCTGATTATGTCAGTCACGTTGCGTTAGACATGGGGGACGATGATCCTCACTTGTTTGGTGGTCCCCGTTTCCTTCTTGGTCTTTGATGTGTGCAATTCACATCGAGAAAGACACAACCTTGACATCGTTGATGATCTACGTCATATACACACTGAAGTGCTGTTAGTTACATACAGTCACATGGAGAAGGGCTTAAATTACTACGTACCCTGACTTTTCTAGATCGACAAACATCGCAGGCTTTCTGGTTCCGTGTCTTATCGCCTGATGGAGTCGTTCTGCGGGGATGAGGCTCTTGTTCAGTCACGGGAGGCATCGGGTGCTCCATGGTCTGTTCCGACGGTATGGTATGGAAGCTCTAATGGAAGACGTGAAGCTATGCAGAACTCAAACATCCGAGGAGTATCCTCGGAGACACCGTCCCGACTATATGGGCCGATTCGCAGAAATGTCGGATATACTCTACCCTTCCGCATTGACCAGGAGGTCCCCCGCTAAACGAGTCAGTCTATCCAATTGAAGCCATCACCACAGTGGGTCAACCTCCTCAGCTCAGAACCATACCTATCCCGATCAGACTCTAGCCTCTGCTCGTCTGCTGTTGTAACCCTCCCCGTGACCTGCATGGTTCCATTTCTCCTGTCTTCCCCATGGGGATGGGACTTGACAGACTACTACGTACGGAAAACGCGCGCCAATGGAAGGATAGCCTCGGAAGCTTGCATGGTGAGACGACTCGCGTGGGCAGAGAGTGCCCGTCATGGGTGAGGAGAAGCCGGATTGTGAACCGTTGGCTGATGTGCTTTGCAGGTTGGTGCGGGCCGAACTACGCCATGGTCATGAGGATATAAGGTATCGAGATCCCCTTGATGTTGTTGAGGCACGAACAGTCAACTTGGCCATCATACCGAGGCAACACAACAAGAATCACCTTTTATACTCTCATCCTGAGAATCTGAGTTGCAACAATGGGCCAGAAGGAGCCTCTTTCCGACGTGGTCGACCATGACCTTCCGGAGGAGCATGTCCCCCAAGGTTCAACCCTACCCTTCTGGAAGCAGACCGAACTACGAAAACTATACGGCATGATGTTCTTCCTCTTCCTGGGTTCTACAACCCTTGGATACGATGGAAGTTTGCTCAATGGACTTCAGACGATGGATACCTGGCAATCTTGTACGCGTTTCGATCACTGACTTCGAATTCTTAACTGACGTTGAAATAGTCTTCGACCATCCCGCCGGTAGCCGACTCGGTATCTTTGGCGCCATGCCCGGTTTCGGAGGTCTCTTTGTCCTCATTTTTGCTCCTTATATCGCCGACGGACTTGGCAGAAAGAAGGGAACAGCAATTGGCTGCGTCTTTGTCGTTGCTGGTGCTCTGATGCAGTGCTTTCCCCAGAAGAACCACAGCTCCCGCGACGCTTTATATCTGATTGGCCGTTTTATCATGGGTTTTGGATCCAACATTTCCAATGGAACCTGCCCGTTGTTGATCACCGAGGTGGCACATCCCACCCACAGAGGAAGGATCACGACTATTTACAACACGCTCTGGTACCTTGGCAGCATCGTAGCAGCCTGGGTCTGTTTCGGTACATTGAAAAACCAGACTGGTAATCTCCAATGGGTTCTCCCTACTGGTCTTCAGTGCCTGATGCCCGGCATCCAACTCCTGGCCATCTGGTTCGTCCCCGAGAGCCCTCGATGGCTGATCAGCAAGGGGCGTGAAGAAGAAGCTCGCCAGGTTCTTGTCAAGTACCACGGAAACAACGATCCTGATGACGCGTTTGTGCGATGGGAGTATGCCGAGATTCTCAACACCCTCAGACTTGAGCGCGAGGCGTCTGGCAACGGATGGTCTGAGCTGTGGCGAACAAAGGGTAACCGAAAGAGGTGTGCTCTGATCATTGCTACGGCTATTTTCTCTCAGTGCAGTGGAAACGGATTGGTTTCATATTATGTAAGTCAATTCTCGACGCTGTTGAGGCGACTGTCTAACCATTCTCTAGCTTGCTGCCATTCTTGAAACCATCGGAATTACCGAGTAAGTCAATCGATAAACCATCTAAATATTCTCATCTAACCAAAACAGTTCAACCACCCAATCCCTGATCAACGGCGGCCTCACAATCTGGTGCTGGCTCGTCTCCCTCTTCGCCGCCTTCTTCGTCGACAAAATCGGACGCCGCTTCCTCTTCCTCTTTGCAGGCGTAGGAATGCTCATCTCCTTCAGCGTCTGGACAGCCTGCAGTGCCGTGTACGCAAAGACCGAGTCTTCCTCAGCCGGTATCGCTGTCGTGGCCATGATTTTCCTCTTCTACGGTGTTGCGGGAGCTGCTTGGCCCGGCTTGACTGTTTCTTATACCGTTGAGATTTTGCCTTATAGCATCAGAGCTAAGGGATTGACTCTGTGCTTCTGCTTTACTGCTCTGAGTGGTGTTTTCAACCAATGGGTGAACCCTCTTGGTCTTCAGCAGCTCGAGTGGCGCTTCTACTTTGTTTACATCGTTGTGTACGTATCAACGAGCCCCCGTCGAGACAAATTTGCTAACATTCATCACAGCTTGGTCATCGAGTGTCTGACTATCTACTTCTTCTTCGTCGAGACAAAGGGTCCTACTCTGGAGGAGATTGCTGTCTTGTTCGACGGCGAGGATTCAGCAGCTGGTATCGCCAAGGTTCAGGCACAGGAGAAGTCGATTCCTCTTACCAAGGAAGTCGAGCATGCGTGAAACAGAGATGGAGGAAGCTCTGTAGAAGAAGAGATATAATTTCGAGCTTGAAGCTTCGCATACTATCTGGCATGCCTGGGGAAGAAGACTAGCTTTGATCGTTTGATCACACCAACTTGACCCAAGTAACGTGAGAGTCAGCCAAAGGGTCCATATCTACTGGTCACCTTGACTAGAAAGGCCATGATTCCTGAACCGCATAGTTGCCAATGTCCCCTGTTTCGCGACATCCCAAAGATCTCAGGCTGAACAGATCCTCCAACCCCTATCAGAGGAATCTTCCGCAGATGCAACGTAGAGTTTAATTGACCGGAGCGGTCCCTAGGGGTCAAAAGGCATAGGGTCACCCAGCGGCCACACTGCAGGTGGTCTCTCATAGTCGTGCTCGGATAACTCCTCAAAAGAAAGCCGATCATACACGCCGGAAAGCACACCAACCTCTGTGTACATCCATCCCGTGTCCATCCTGGTACATCCCTCCACAGAAGGATACCCATTTCGTCCTCGTCCGCTCGGTCTGCTGGTCCTATCCAGAATGGCGCAAACAACTGTCTTAGGGACACCAATGGCGCCTTGTTCAACCCACGCTTGGTATTGATCAACGGTATCGAGGCACCGCTGGTCAACATAGATGCAGTACTTGAATCTGGGTCTGTTTCTCAACCATGGATCGTCGGCGCCTGGACCGTCTCTCTCAACGGATCTGGCTGCCGCCCAGTCGGAAAATCGTTCTCGAACGTGTTGTTTGGAGGCGCCATCAAGGTCTTTGGGGTCCTCAATGATCGTCCACTCGAGGTGCTTCCAAAGTAGGGTATCAAGCTCGGAAAATTCTAGTTCCTCTCTGACTGCCTCTTTCAGGAACTCGAGATAGCTCGCCCACTGCGAGTCGTTGGTATATGCGCAGCGATAAATAGCGAACCCCCAGCTTCGAAAACCGTCCTCCTGTAAGTGCTGGATTATGGAGGCAAGTGGCTCAACTCCCAACATAGCCCAGTTGATCTGCGGGATGCTCTGTAATGTAGGTTCGACTCCGGGAGGATGTTGCCGAATGCTAGAGATGACGCTTGGAACAGCGGTCAGGTAGTTGGCCATCCAGGCCGGGCGAGGAATGGGCCGCATCTTGAATGACCGAAGGTGTTTGGAGGGCGGATGGACAGCTGGGGAGAGGGGGGGCAACCGCGTTTATATAAATGTCCAAGAAGTAACCTGCATAGTAGAATGCGAGATTGTTGGGGCGACTGTGTTTAAACTCTGTCTTGCCCGAGTCACCAGCAACAACATCAATCAACATTGGTTGGGGATTCGTGTCCTCAATTTGGTATTGAACTTTGATTGGCTGCCATAAAGTTTGGTTATGCGCTGGCTATCTAAGAAACCATTCAACCCCTTCAATCTTGAACATGAACAAAACTAATTTCAATCACAAGCGGCAGTTCGGCATTACTATCTTGCATTGGGTGCTTTAACCTTTGTGGCCTCTACACAACCTTTTCATCCATCTCCCACATTCCTCGGAGCTAGGGCTTCTTTGGGTTCTTCGGCGGTGGCTTTATGTACTTGAGTTCGTATCGAAACTGAGCCACTGCCGCCGATACAGTCTGGTGGTTGGCATGCCGGCGGGAAACTTGACTGTACGCCGCCGAGATCTGTGTCAGCTGCTCATCAACCCATCGTCTGGCTCGATCTGTTCGTTCGCGATACCAATTAAAGTCAAACTCGCGATGTATATCGTGCAGCCTTGCTAGCTGAGGCACTGCACGCGAAATCCGCCTTGTGGCATCCAGAAGCTGTACCCGGTTCTGTTGGATTTGTCGCCTTGCCTCGGGCATATTCATATACCGAAACACAATAATAACCTTTATGCATCCTTGGTTAGTTTCATGATAGGAGACTTTGGTCGGGTATCATACCTGTCTGATAGGTTCCAAAAACTCATGTTCTCCAGTTCCCGTTAATATTGCATGTGACAAGGCCCGTTGAAACCTGCCCATATTCTGAGGATCTACCACGTCAAAAATACGGCCTTTGACCTGGTTCATGGCACGATCAGCGGGGAGGAGTGGTTGCCGATTACCGGTAGAGCCAAAACGATCCATGAAATAATCATTCGGATTCCCGACATGTCTGCTTGCCCCGGCCCGAGGTAAGTTACCGACAACATTAGAATGCCAGTATTTGAGCAGGACATTCACGTCTATCGCTTGAGTTGTCGTCTGGGAACCGTCTGGCAAGATCCCAGTCATCGCAGTCTGCAGTAGGTGCATAGCATATTGAAGCTACTCTGGTGGTCAGCGTATCTTGTTTGGTGATAAAGGATCGGAGGATCTCTTACATCTGGGTTATGCTCTGTGTCTACCGAATCTCGAATTTCTTGTGATGTTAACAAGGCTCGGTTGACAGCCTCAACACGAGTCGAGTAACAGCTCCCTCCTTGGACAGGCCTATCATGATAATTAGTCTTCTGTTGCATTGAATGAATTGATTTCAATCAATCTTTCAGTTACCTAAAGACAAGATTCGATGCGGCTGGTCCCCGGGATCTATTGTGCAGTTTACTTGGGCCAGGGTAGTTTCGAGCCACTACCCTGACGCGGTATTTTTTTCCTCGCACTCGAACTTCCTTCTTTAGGATACGTCTTCCTCCCGACTTGCCTCTCTTTTCGAGCTCGTCGAAGGCGCTATCGTCGACATCGGCGCCCGATCTGATGGCCAAGCTAGACGCGAGAGGATTGGGTATCTCGATACCCTCTTCGGATTCATCTGCGTATGGGTCTGGGCCACACCGGTAGGTCTTGTCGACTCGGCACAGTGGCTTGCCACACCGAGTAATGGCGGGATTCGGGATACAGCAAAGTGCTTACTTCCGCCCCCCTGTTTGTGAAATTGAACGATTAGCATGAAACGCGTATTGTTGCTGGGGGATCTTAGGACTTACAGTGGCATGCTGCCCAACTGCCACCATATCTATCCCTTTCCAGTTGGATATCTGAGTCCGCACAAGTATTTTCCGCGCAGTCGCCTTGTCCAACCCAGTGACAGTTGAGCAATGGAGCTAGCTTCGACTTTGGACAACAATATTGCCCACCAGACCAGAAGAATCCGCAGCTACCTTGATTGGTCTTTCCTTTTGCAACGACTCTCTCATTGTCGCTGCAACGGCCTCCGCTGTTTAATCCGCCGTTAGAACGAAAAGAGACATTCATCCAACCAAAGAAAGGTGTTAGGGGACTTACCAGCCAGTCCATCTGCAGCCAGCAGTTGCCTCATCGAAGTATTTGTCTTCACAACAGAAGGCCTTTTCGCCCCGAATACACTTACTCAACCCCTTTTCCCTCTCAAAGCCCCCTCCAAATCTTGATTTGAAGAGGGTGACTTCTTGGGCGTGGCATTGTCCGTTACAATCGGTAGCACTTCCACGCCACGTGCACTTTTTAGGGGCTATCCTCGACTTGCAACATATAGGCTTGACTCTGTTGCCTTTTTTCTGAATGTTATGTTGGCATGGGGCCCATAATGGGG
>NKCJ01000359.1:0-42807 GCA_003947015.1 Fusarium sp. AF-6
ACAATCAACTCTAACCATGCCATTGCCAATCTCAGAATACAACCTTCCCAATGACGAGTTGGAGAATGAGAGACTAGGTATTCTTGTGCACCCCCTCTTAGAAACTGGCACGCTCACATTCTATCTAGATCTCCAGCATCATATGTTTCTCTTGACTTTTGATAACAAGCTTGGCCTCTCACCTCCAAATCTTCCCGATGCCAAACCTGTACGAGTCCTTGACCTAGGAACGGGTACAGGGCTCTGGGCAATAGACTTCGGTGATGAGCATCCAGAGGCCGAGGTGCGTGGACGGACTTGACTTAGAGCTCCGAAAGACACGGCTAACACTTTACAAATGTATAGATCATCGGAGTCGACTTGTCCCCTATCCAGCCGAGCTTGTAAGGTGACCACCTATCCCCCCCTCTTCTCTATAGCTGACATGTAAAACCAGCGTCCCCCCAAACGTCCGATTCCTCGTTGATGATATTGATGAGGAATGGAACTATTCCGAGCCCTTTGATTATATCCACAGCCGAATGATGAACTTTAGCATTCAAAACTGGACCGAGTATTTACAAAAGATGTTCAAGTACGCACTTATTCCAGTGTAGTTTTTTTAATATGCTATACTGACCTAATTAGGAACCTCACTCCGGGCGGTTACGTTGAACTACAAGAGATGGATGGATTCTACGCGTCCGATGACGGCACTCTGTCTGATGACCACGCAATCTCTAGATGGTGCACTCTCCTCGGAGAGGCAGCTATAAAACTAGGCCGATCATTCCAACCAACCGACCAACTTGCAACAATCATGAAGCAGGTCGGATTCACCGACGTTGTCGAAACACATTTCAAGTGGCCGATAAACCGATGGCCCAAAGAGAAAAAGTATAAAGAGCTCGGGACGTGGAATAACCAAAATGCAAGCCAGGTTCTTGAGTCTGCTACACTTGCACCCTTCACGCGAGTCTTGGGATGGTCGGTCGAGGAGGTTAATCTCTTTCTCGTGGATGTGAGAAAGGACTTGAATAACCCGGATATTCATGCTTATTCGCAGGTGTATGTGCATAACCTCCTCAGCCTTTTTAACTATTACTCACTGATTGATAGTCGTTCGGTCTATGGAAGAAAGCCTCAAGTCTAAGACGGCCTTGCGAGTTGCTACACGAGCCAAGTCCAACCGGACTACCGTTGATGAATTTCACTCATTTCCCCCGATTCAAAGTTATTTGATTCATGAAGCCCCTGGTGTACGATCCAGTTTTATCACTCTTTCAGTTCAATATAACCTAGTCAAACTCCTGCTGCACAAAGTCGTCGATCTTCTAGCTCAGTTATTCCAGGCTTCAACTATAACAAAGAACATATTTCCAATACATCATAGCATCATATCCCAATGCTGACACAGTGGCCGCACAAAGTTGTCTTGTTGTGCAAGTCTGAGTTCAAACCCCTCGTATAAGGATCGTCAATCCACAATTAATTCACCACTCAGGAATCGAATCATGTAAACATGTCAATATCATCTATTTCATCTCTCCTCATACCAAAGAGCTAGCCATTAGTAACCACGTCCCAGTGAAATACGCAAAAGAGTCGACGGAGGCCGAAGGCCAGACATTCCATCACCCTGGAAATTCCCCTTCTGCGTGGTAAAGTTCTCAATGACACCCAAGTTCTTGATACGTCCCAGCAACAACTCCAAAAGCCTATAACCGGCTCCTGCGGTGTATCCAGGCAGCTCGTGACCAGCCAACTGAACCTCGTAGTATGTTAGACCACGCTCATGTCCCCATTGTCCGACTGTGCCTGCTTCGCTCAGTCTTCCACCGTTGTACTCTGGGTGGAAGGGTACGTAGAACTGCTTGTCTTGGGGATACTTTTGGAAGCCCTGCTTTCCGTTCCAGGTGGTGTTCTGGAGTGCAAAGAGTGTGCCGTTGGGAGGCAGGAGAAAGTCAAGACGTCCACCGCCAATGATGGTGTTGTTAGTGTGCTCGATCACGCGACGGAGGACATTGTTCTGTGCTGGACCAAGAGAAGTGTCGACCGCAGTTGAGTTGGGATCACCTCCGCCAAACACATTGTTGCGAGTGCATAGGAACCAATCAACATCTGGTGCGTTGAGAGCCTTCTTGACATCTGTGCGGTTGAAGTAGACTTGTGCGCCGGGGGGAGAGTAGTCACCCTGGAAAATTCACGTTAGCATAGTTGCACCATAGATCTTTTAAGTAGCAGCCTACCGGATTCACGATGCCCAAATGTGCATAAGGATGAGGACACATGTCAGTGATGTGGTAAATGTTGAAGCAAGGGTTGGAATCGAGGGCGGCGTTGTAGGCGTAGTCCAAAATATCGCAAGTGTAATTGCCCGAAGTATCAGCGTATGGGTCAGGGAGAACAGGGAAGGGTTCCTTCGGAGGTGGGAATTTCATATAGTGGTCGATGTAAGTGGAATAGTTGCAGTGCTCATGGGTCCACCGAAGGGCGTTCATGGCTGACTGGTTGAGGTAGAAAAGGTTCTGCCAGGACTCAATGTAAGGATAGCTGACGATCTGTTGCTGCAGGGTGAAGTCTCCGATGATGGGATCATTGATGGCGATACCGCCCAGTTTATAGTATGTGTCGTCATTGGCCGTAATGAAGGCGTCAGCGATGTATGGGACGTAATAGCCAGCATACGATTCTCCAGTGATGTAAGTCGTGGCTCCTTGAAGTTTGAATGCCTCAATAAAGTTACGCCAGAAGCCAATGAACTGAAGACCAAGTTCGACCTCGTTGGTGATGTTTGGCTTCCCCTGGCTATAGCCGACACCGACAGGTTGCTCAATCCAGATGACGTTGGTCCTGAATCAATTTGTCAGTTTTGACGTGAAAAGAATATTCATGAAGGAAATATCTCACAGGTTTGTCCAGCTGTATGGGTTTGGAGTAGGGGCCAAGGTTCCATCTTGCCAAAGAAAAGGGCCGTTCTCAGTCAACAAGCCGCTCAGAGAGCTGCATCCCGGACCTCCATTGAGCCTTGCAGACATGATTAGCACAAGATTTCAAATGTTCTCCAACCAAACCTACCAGATAACCACTTCATCACCGGCATGAGGATTGGTGCTGGGAAAGAACCAAAAGTACAGCTCTCTAGACTCATCAGGATCCTTGGAGATTGGCAGCAGACCAGCATACGACTCGCCAACGTCAAAAGACACCTCCGGAATGGCGGATCCATTGACGACAAACTTCTCAGTATGCTTGTTGAGGAACCTGGACTTGCTTCTGGTCTTCAGAATCGGGGCAGGAGGGGTAACAGGGGTGCGCTTCTGATCATAGCGACGGGGATGTTCCTTATTGAGGGCATTCGGGGCACCCCGGTTGAAAGCCGCCTGGGACAGTGTCCCAAAGGCAAGAAGAGCGCCAAGAAACTTGAACTGCATGACGAAAATGGTTATGGTAGCGTGATCATGCCAAGAGGAGGTTTACCGAGCCCAAGTCTCTCAAGGCTCTTTATAGAAGATATCGACCGTCAATCATGTAATCTATCTCTTTCGCGTCATCTGCAACCTGATGTCACGACAGCGGATCACGGCACGTTGAGAGGGACGAAGATCTCATGTTTTGGAACCACTTTTCTTGGGCGAAGCAACACCGGCAAAGTCGGCAGCACGCATAGTGAGGACCTTTGTATCGCACTGCCCAATGAGGGACAGTGTGGAGAACAAAAGTTCCGCCTCACCGGGGTGTTGCAGTGTCGAATATATTTCTACCTCGGAGGTGATTCATGTACGACCTTCCTTTTCTGGGGTTCCTTGTCCAGTCTTTCGTCTTACATACATTGATTGGTCCTTTTGCGTCTTTTCCATGCAATGCCCTTTTGTGCATTTCCCCGCTGGCTAGCGGTGTGTGAGATAAAGAACTGTCCAATCGATTGCTTCGTAGGATTGGGATCGGCCATATCACGCACGCTCGTATACCGTGACGCGTCGAGGGTCCAAACGCCTCCGATCCTATCATGGATAGAGTCATCATCGTCTCTGCCTTGAGATGCAATGCGAATAAGTCATGAACTGCACCGACATGCGCCATGAACAGCGCCACCGCGTGAACGGTTGGTTACAGTGCAGCGGGTGACGCCGGAACTTAATTTTAATCCAGCCACAGTGGTCTAGCCAGTGAGATGCATGCACCAGATTAGTTATCGTGCTCTCGTGTGGCGGGGACCACACAGAATCTTTGACGGAAGAGGCCATGGCGCGTTGCTGCACGTCTCTCAGTCAGGTTTATGAGGCGACAATTCGAGGTTAGAGTTTTCTAGTTCATCTTCTTCTCCCATCGAGAACGTCTTGGCGTCTCAGGGGCCTTCGAGAAGCGACATGTCAGCTGCTGGACGTTGTTGGCGAAACCTAGAAATTCTTGGTGTCTTGGCAAACCCAAGGGAATGGGACCATCTGATCAATTGAGATGTGCACGTCTCAAGGCTGGTATCTCAAAACTTGGGTAGAGGCTATTTTCCTCCAAAGGGCGATTCATGCAGTTCCTGTGTACTCGATTTTATTTTTCCTTGTTTCCTGCCATCATTGACGTCTTTACAAGAAGCCATCAGCCACAACAAAGGACACAATCATCAACAATACCATAAAACACCGCAGCCCATTTCCATGGCTGCCGCTACAGAAACTCAAAGATTAAAAGACGAGTCTTGCAAAAAACATGCCACCTTTCCTTCCCCTAAGAGGGGGACTACTGTACTCGACAAGTGGCAAGATCTTAGCCCACACCATCACGATCTAAAGCCTCGAGATTGGTCTCCGTGTCAAGATCGCGCCACGTGCTCATCCATGGGGACTTGGCAAACTTTAGTCAAGGTTTTCACCTTTGACCTCATCAAGTTACAGAGTAACTTGAGTTGCAGAGTCATGTGGCTTTACGTTGCTGCTTGGAGAAATGGGCATCAATGGGCAACAAATCATTGAACAAGGGGAATGGTTAATTGACTGGTATAGGTATAGCAGTTAATGGTCTTGCGTGATGCTGCCATGCTGGGGTATTCTGTGCAGCAACTCAACGACGGTTGAGGAGTATGTGGGTCAGCCCGTTGAGCGAGTCAGGCTGAAGAATGATGCACTGTCGTTGCAAACTGTGATGAAGTGACTCCATGAGGGTTTGGATTTAACGGTGATCCACGAATTAAAAAAAACCATTATACTATCTTGAATCATCTGATTCCTCTGCTGAGTTGCCCAGTCCTGGACACTGCTATTGTCATCCTAACCACATCCTCTGTTCAAGCAGATAATCTCCAAAACCGATCCTAAGCGTCAATACCATCAATAATCTCAACCAACCGAGAAGCAAAACCCGGATCCAAATAAGGACTGTGCCCAGAGGCAAGCCGTTCAATCTTGACCGTGTCCCCCATAGCCCCTGCCATCGCAAGCTGTCCTTCAATCGGAATAGCCCGATCATTTTCACACGCCACATAAGTTTTCGGAACCGTAATGTCTGGAGCAACAAACTCCGAAGGCGTCTCAAAGCTTGCTGTGCTTTGGTACACACAATCGGCGAGCATTCGGTCTGCGAGCTCCGACTCGATGTCGTGGTAAAATGCGTTCTTGGCATTCTCGTTCAGTGGAAGGTAATCATCCTAAAAGAGTTAGATCTCATTCCTCTCAACTCCCCAAGACCAAACGTTAGATCCACTTGGGAAAGGAACGTCACTTACTGTTCGCTCCATGAAAGGTCCGTACGTTCCGCCGATCGCCGTTTTCAATGATAAACCTTTGGCAGGCAAAGCAAACGATGCGACGTAAACGATGTGCTTTATACCTCCCTTCAGTCCCTTCTCTCTTCTCTCGTGGAGCTGATAACCCTCGACAGCTGCAGTTCCGGGAATACCGCCATAGCTGTGGCAGACAACAATTATTTCCTTTCCGTCATTCAGAGAAGATTCCATGGCTTTGTGAATTGCTGCAACATCGTCCAAGTGAGTCTTTCCTTTGATTTCGGAAACCTGTCCAACAGACGCGTTTTTAGGCTGAATGATGGTGAAACCCCTCTCTGTCAACTTTTCTTTCAGCATGGTATAGTGGCTAGGAAGATGCCAAGCTCCATGCACCAAAACAATGGTGGGCTTTTCTGAGGTAGACATGGCTGGTGGTAGACTGGTCTAGAAGAATAGCAATGTTGGAAAATAGAGAAAGAGGATCAAGAACTGGATTGATGGTTGGGTCTTCCCTTTTTAAAATCATTATTTCTGATGAATCCCACGTCAGCCCTAAATCCATCTTGACACGTCATGGTTAAACTATGCACGGCGTTGAGAGCTGGGCTGACCGCGTTGGGGGCTGGGCGGTAGTTGCCGGGTTGGCGTTTTGAAAATCATGAAATTCTTTCGTGTTTGAAACATAATACTGCTTCGAGGATAAAGTACACATCTTGTTTATGTCGAAAGAAGAAATAATCGGGTGGATATGAGTTGCGATATTTGATCATGCGCTTCTTGTGAAATGCTTGTTCCCACCTCCGCATAGTCTCCCCTCAATCTGGAATCTAGATCGAGAAATTACTCTTGGGAGGCTCAGCCCCTAGAGCCAATTCCATATCCGGATCGCATTTCTTCATGGCCTTTTGATATGCCTCCCGACTTCCCACGCGTTGGAGGTAGCTCAGTACATTTGGGTATTCCCCCAAGCTGTACGGAGTAAAGTATCTCATCGTCGTAAGAGAGAAAACCACCATGACATCTGCCACAGTAAACTCTTGACCCGCAAGCCATTCATTATCGCCCAGTCTCTTTTCAAGAGCATCCAAGGCCGCCTTGAACTTGTGCCGGGAAAGGACCATAAGCGGGTGGTCGACATCCAGCCCGGCAGCTCGAGTAACCATCGTGCGACCCAGTCCAGGTTGAAAAGTTCCATCAGCCCAATGCCACCAATACAAAAAGTCTGCATAGGCTGGATCGGCGGGACTCAGAAACAGCTTCCCGTTGCCGTACTTGTGGGAGATGTATTCGATGCAGGAGCAGCTTTCCGCCAAGGTCAATTCGCCGTCTTGAATAACGGGCGCGGCTCCCATAAAGTGTAGCGCCTTGTATTCTGGTGGTGCCAAGAGTGGAGCTCTTTTGTAGGTCTTGAGCTCATATTCGATGTTCAATTCTTCGCACAGCCAGGGGAGTCGCTCGGACTGGGAGACTTGAAGGTGGTGGATGACAAGGGGCATATTGAGTGATTTGGGACAAGTTTGAAGGAATTCTGAAGACGAGGATTAAAAGGTTCACAATTCGAAATTCCAGTCACATAGTCCTAGTTAAAAACGAAGACATCGACTCCATACTTATATTCTTGAAGCCGAGGCACCTTTCCTATACGGGAGCCACTTCCCGAGGCATTTTCCGGTCCCACCAAGATAATTAGAGTTGCCAGCCAATCAGCCCATTTACCGATACGGAAATTGGCTGATACCGGTTTAGTGGAATGATACTTCTTTAGGTTGTCTTGCGATAACAATTGCTGAAGTGGTCCAGGGTTCGAGTCCCTGTCTGCCCATGATTTAATAGTAACATTCCACTGTTGTCTCTATTACTTTTTCGCTTTATATTACTACCCCATATATTATTTTATTATATTATTATAACTATTACTTATAGCCTTATACTATTACATAAGCTTTTATCCTTTACCCTAATTTATTTATTTCTACTATTAACCTAGCTAGCTCTTAATAAGCTACTCTTTTAGTCCTTTACCGTATTAGAAAATATAAAACTAAACCTCTAGATTATTAAACGTCGATGACGTATAGTTCCATTTGAGAAGCTCTAAGTGATACGGCTAGTTGACATCATTGTAGTGGCATTTGGTTTCATCTTTGGGTTACTTGGTTCAACTACCCACACATCAGTCGCCCTCCGCCGCCGGCACGTCCAGAAAGTCCCACGCTAACGGTTCCGTGTCCAGAAGCGAAGGGTCAATGCTCATAGTATCGGGAAAGAAATTGGCCTTTTCAGCATCAAACAGAGAGTTGAACACATCCAAGGTCGGCCATTCACTAGCAACTGAATCGGATTGCTGGCGTCCTGCCGAGTCTTGCGGCCCATTCGGTCGACTTGCTTGTTGAAGACCAGGACTTTTCGGTTTCGTGTAGTCCAAGCTCCTCCGATTAGCTGCGTCTGAAGATGGTCCCAATTCGACTTCCGGTCCTTCCGTGTTCTTTGCTATGGTCTCGGCTAAGCCCTCTGTCGCCAAGAACGACGTGGATGATGGTCCAGGACCTCCATCATCACTCTCGATTCCGAGATTATTACTTTCCTCTCCAGGCCGTACGTACCCGCCCTCACTCGACCGTAAAACGCCGGTAAACTCCAAGATAGAAGGCCTAGCCAGGGAAGCGTCGGCCTTGAAGCTGGTAAACTCGGTGATGTCGGCATGCTTGGGCTCGTTGCTGATGAGGGGCGGGCTTTGTTGGTGAATATCATATAGGCACCGAGCGTATATTTCCTGTATTGCGTCGTTAGTTTCTCTGGGGCATGGTCGCCAGCTTCGAGGACTCACCAGTAGTGAGGCAAGCTTCCAGTACGGGCTCATGGCCTGCATCATCCTGACATTCGCCCCAACATTGCCGTGGGCCCTCTCTCTAATAGTTGGTTCAGAACACCACAAGAATGGAATCTGTATCGCGCAGCTGCAATATGCTGCGTAAGCAACATAACTTGGCATCGCACTGAGTCGGGTACATGTCGATAGGACACTATTGATGAGTTCAGAGACTCTACCTGCATGCTCAAAAGCAGTTTGAGCCGATAACTGCCGAGCAGATGACCAACTCCCGTCACCTCTAGTCCAACAGAAGAGAGGGACTATAGAGGCATGGAGAGCGCAGAGAGACTGATGGTACACAAGGTTTGTCAATAGAATCGTAGAGAATTCTTTCTGCTCGATGCCTTTCATATCGCGAGGATCCAATTTGAACTCTGGTTGTACTGTCTTCCACCAAACCGAGAGTTTATACTCAATGCTGAAAATGTCTGCAATCTTTCTGTCTAGGCCGACTTCTGGAGATTTGACAGCAGAGACAACATCGCACCTTGCCAGAAAATGGTTAGTTTTGCTCTAATGAACCAGTGGCATATTTCTTACCAAAGAGTCAAGCCTCGGATCAACTCAGCAAAGATGCTTCGACTGCTTCCTTTCGAGCCCAAGAAGCAAGGGGGAGCTTTCAGAACGCCTTCTTGGAAATCTGATCCTGGCCATGGTAAAGCCAAAGTCTGAATATCTGTGATTGAATTAAAGTGAAACAACTTTTCCGAGCTGAAACAATGCATCAGATAACAAGCCCAAAGTCGCCTTCGTCTAATTTCCGAGCCGAGCACCCCCGCGTTTCGCGATCTTGGCGAACCGAGACCGATAATATGGATCAGCTGGCACGCATTTCCTATAAAAAGTGAGACATGCTCAGTTCCATAATTATCCGAGACAAAATTATACCTTTGTGAAGATAACTGATCCTCCATGAACCTTGACTATGCCAGAACAAGGCAAGGTTGAAAAACGTGACGAGATTGTCTTCGTGGAGTTCCTCGGCTTCCTGAAACACCAGTTTACCGGCTTTTTTAGCCCATTCAATCATGAATCCTTGATCCTTGAGGATCAAACTACCAGATTCATCGCGATAGAAGCTAGGTGACCAAGGTTAGCCGCGAAACGAAATACGAATTTCGCCTTACTTTGCTCCCCAAGCGCAGATACTTAGGAGAACGTGAGACCTGATATTGCGAGCTGCAAGTGTTTCGAGGAAAGTGGGTTTATGAAGTAGCAAGTCTGATTGATACACATTGTCAAAGTATTCTTCAATCAGTCTTGTTATGAGCGAGTTCGGTATTCCATGATAAGATTCTTCATCCGGATGATCCGGAAGAGTTTTGGGCTTTAAACAACGGCCTTCCGATCCAGGCGGATGAGTCTCTTGATGGTTCGGTAATAACGTCAAAGGCCTGGGTTCTCGTTGGTCTCGAAAAGCTTGGTCATGATTCGCGGTGTCGTAGATGCATCTGTGGTTGAGCCGGGTGCATCGTCGACACCGTGGCCGCTCACCAGAGCAGCGAATCTAAGGTTACCCTATTGTCAATATGGGAATTTCATATGACAACTTCACAACAAATACCTTTTGCTTTTTACAAGTGCCGCACGCCTTGCTTGGTCTCCCTGGAGCAGCCGGCATGATCACGGAATCAAAAACAAATGGGTGTCATCATGTCACCACCAAGTGAGATTATTGCTCGATTTGGACTGATCT
The DNA here is from genome assembly GCA_003947015.1 of Fusarium sp. AF-6. Taxonomy (NCBI): domain Eukaryota; kingdom Fungi; phylum Ascomycota; class Sordariomycetes; order Hypocreales; family Nectriaceae; genus Fusarium; species Fusarium sp. AF-6. The sequence continues at coordinate 10,267 of NKCJ01000359.1, forward strand.
AGGAAAAACGTTTGTCCGAAGACATGTTATGTAGTCATACTTGTTGTTTTATTGACCGTTTGCCTCTTGGCCTCCTAATGCCCCCACATAACAATATTGAGATGCTTTCTAAACACTCAGAGGTCTACATTGCCATTGACTTGGGAATGAACAATACACATGAAATCATATACAGCTTGTGAGCCAAGTCTATACCCCCCTCTTAAATGCTTTCCTGATGGGGCATCCTGCAAACGTCTCTTTCCGGATAGCTCCAATCCCACACCCCCAACGGATACAATAACCCCGAGCCACCGACAAAAAAACATCAGATATAGCTAGCGACTCAAGCATGATGATCATGCGGGCTTGCTCCCCCCTGCCTACTATACCACCTCCCCAACCTTAATTCTACCGGGGTAACCCTCTAACTGTGGGGTTAATGCTACACTGGAGAAAGCCGAGGGAACTTGATTGAAGCGCATCGGCCCCCAAAACCGGCGGGGGATCGGCGTAATAAACCAGGAACCACACCACGACCAACAGTCGATTCTTATTTATCCGTCGAATCCCCCGCATTCATCACGTTTTGCGGTCAAGGAACCCGAGGCCTTGGCATTGTCATTATGCAAGGTTGGCGCAATTGAGCTTTGAAAGGCGGAGTAAACTGCCAGACTAAGACATGGACCTGTTCATCATCGGGTCAAGATGTACCGAATGAAGCTATAAATTAGACGAGCATTCTCTGTTGCCATTGAGTCCCCAGAATACTTGTCACTTGTTTCTCGTATTCCTCATTTTGGTCCTCCGGTCTACCTTTTGTCAAACATGGGTGTGAATCTCTTGACCACATTGGTCTTTGCCGTCTGTGCAAGTGCCAAGTGGATTGTTCCCGGCGCGAGATGGCTCGACACTGATGGAAACATCTTCAACGCTCATGCGGGAGGTCTTTGTGTTGATCAGGAGAGTGGTAGATTCTACTGGTTTGGTGAACACAAGACTCAAGGTCAGGAGGAGGGTGGCGGTATCTCTGTCTACAGCTCCGATGATCTCGCTACGTGGACATCGCACGGTCTCGCTTTAAGTATGTACCAGATTATCCTTACTCAAGACCATCATTAACAATTCTATAGAGCCTATCGAGGACCACCCTTACATTAACCCCCACAGCGTCATCCAACGCCCCAAGGTCTTGTACAGCGAAGAAACGGGCAAATACCACGTACGAAACCCTGCCGTCCGGTCAATACCCATTTGCTAACCCAATTAGATGTGGTGGCACGCCGATGATAGCAAGTATAGTCTGCTCCTCCAAGGACTTGCTACTTCCGACAAGATCGAAGGCCCATACAAGTTCGACCACGCTGCCGCCCCTCTCGGAAACTGGTCTCAAGATTTCGGTGCTTTTACCGATTACAAGACGGGAGAGTCTTATTCTCTCTACTCCAACGGCGATCGTGTCGAGGGCCGCGACGTTTACATCAGCAAGTTCAACAAGGAACTCACAGAGGTCGAGGAGGTCACTTTCCGCTTCAACAAGTATGACTTTGAGGCACCTACCATTATCCAGACCGACAAGAGCTACTGGACCTTGATGAGCCACAAGACTGGCTACCGTCCTAACAGTGAGTGCCAAAGCTTTCGATGCACATGCGGACACTGACCGCTTTAGATGTTGTGGCTATGCGAGCCGATAAGCTTGAGGGACCTTGGTCCCAACCCTTTTTCGTTTCTCCCGCCTATACTCGAACATTCAGCACTCAATCTGGCTTCTCTTGGAGAATCAAGGGTACTAAGAAGACCACCTACCTTTACATGGCCGACCAGGTACATCTCCACTTTCTTGTCTTGGTAAGATCTGTAAACTGACTTGGTGTAGTGGGATTTGCTTTCTCTCTGGGAGAGCCGTAACGTTTGGCTGCCCATTGAGATCGACGAGGACAACCGCAGCCTTGAGGTTGTTTGGCATGACATCTACGATCTCAACGTGTATGTAACCTGAAGGAGATAAAAATGCGTATGCTAACCACTTTACAGTAAAACCGGCGAATGGAAGCCCGTCAAGGGAAAGACATACGTCTCGAAGCAGGCAAAGCTGGCTGGAGATGCCCATCTCCAAGAAGCTGTAAGTAATATTTGGTTGCAACAAACATGCAAAATGCTAATAGCCTGATTTATAGACCTTTGGAAGTGACCACGTCATCGCCACAGGCATCTATGGCAATGACAGCACCATTACCTTTACCGTAAATGGAGAGGGTCAAGACCAATGGGTCTCTTTCTATCACCAGAGTGAGTGGCATATCCCACTATTCATCTTAACTACCTCCCTAACAAAATTGTTCTAGACATTGATGATATGGGCTTCGGTGACCAACCCATGGGCGCACCCGATCGCATCAACGGCACCTGGCAGATCCGCCGCATCAGCAGCGTCGTCGTCAACGGCGAGACAGACAAGGTCCACACCCTTTATCAAAAGGACACCCACAAGGGAATCATCCTGTCAACTCCTCTTCTCCTTCCCCTCAAGAAGGGCAAGAACACCATCACTGTTGGAGGTCTTCACAACGGATTTGATTACAAGGGTGCTGATCTTGATCGCATTGTTGTTTATCCTCCTGAGAAGAAGAAGGGAAAGCGTAGCCATGCTCGATGGTTCTAGATATAGACTGCATTGATGCCGAAAATACAATAAACCTAGTTGTGGCCAACTTGGTCATCTATTATTCGCAAAATCTCATCCGCAGCTGTAGCTCTTCCACCCCCATTTCTTCCACAAAGCTCTGCTAGTGACCTTGATTTGGCTGTGTACTCGGCATTGTTGTCAAGAGCTACATCGATGAGTACTTCTGTGAGCTCTGACTCGATCCATCGTGGACAGCCTTTCCTGCTTCCCCATCGTCCAATTCCCAGGAGCTCTGCCTTGGAAGCAAAGTCGTAGCAGTCGAACCAACAAGGAAGAACAACCTGAGGAACACCAGAACTAGACAAGTCAGTATATATATGCACTCGTTCATGTGAAGAGACGCTTACCAAATAGCCTCGTTGTAAGAATTTGCACCACCGTGACTGACTGCACAAACCACATTTCCAGTCTCCAAAATCGAACTCGGCTCAGAAGCAACCCAACTCACGATCCGAACCCAGTCCTTGTCAATTTCGTTGCTCAGCACTTCGTAAACTGCCGAGCCGGGTCCAACATGATAGTCTCCGCTGCGCTCCAAGTCCTTCTTAAGTTTCCACAAAACTTGGAGTCTAGGTAGTTTGTGTTTTGAAGAAGCCCTGTCGATGAGATTCTTGAGCGAACGCGCCATTTCCACAGCCTCAGGTTCGGATGTCAGACAGTGAGTGCCGAGGTTGATGTAAATGACAGGACCACGGCTCAGCCAAGCTGCGAGATCACCATCAATCCTCTCCAACGGTCGAATAATAGGTCCACATCCAAAAATCTTGTCCATGAACGCCTTTGGAGGGCCCACAAAATCCAGAAAGGGAAAATCGATCTCAGGACGGCCACCGATGAGAATCCGATCAATACCATCGAGACCGGTATGAAGCATTGACAAATTATCAACGAGCTCAAGTTGAGGGATATTTGTGAGCTCTCTAACCTTGGCTGTCAGTGTTGGTTTGTGATTATCTCCCGCCATAATGATGATCAAACGGAAAAAAAGATAGATGTTGAGAGGAATATAATACCATGGGACAGGCGTGGGAATTCCAGATGCCACAACAGACCATTTCCAAAAAGGGGCACCGCGAGGCTGAATATGGTGAATGTAGTCTTTCATGGAGTTGGGAGAGAGGATGGTGAGGGTAAACTCTTTCGAGACGTGACTCTTCATGTGTTTCCCCGCTGTGATACCCGGTGAGAAAAGTGGGTCGATAAGAACGATATCGGGCTGGATGGTCTCAATAAGGGCGCAAATCTTGTTGAATATGGCAGTAAACTCCTCAGCCGTCCAGCATAGAAAAGCCCACGTCATGATGAACCGAATCGCTTGGGGTGCACTCCATAATCCTGGCTTCAGTAAAGACAAGGAGAATAATCGCATCGAAGGGTCCGGGCTACTGTTTACACACTCAAACATGGTGCGGCCAGGGAACGAGTGGAAGTTAATGGGGAGTTGCTGTCCATCTTTCGCCAACGCCAGGTTGAGTGTCTTTTCGAGCTGTGGAAATGACGCGATGTGAAGCTCGATATTTGGATCCCGCTCTAGTAAAGCGTGAGATGTGGCGATAAAAACATTTGCCTGTCCGAGCTCATAATTTGTGAGCATAAGAACTTTGCGTCGAGCCATGGTAACGACGCAGTTTGGAGTCGAGTCGCGACAATTGGGTATCGTGGAGGTCAGAAAGAACGAAAATCCAAAGACGCGTCAGATAGGGACAGCTCTCTATTAATTACCCGCTTGTCTCCGGGCCGGCGAGTTTCGCGTTTAGCCACCGTCGAGTATCCAGGGTCTAACTTGGAGCGTACTAAGTCGCATCGCTTAGGAGGCAAACAAGCCTTGATCCGTACTGATTGGATCCACAGCATCGATCAATTTGCTCGGTTGATACGTGGATTACCAGGATTGAGACGAATTATGCGAGATAGTAAGCACTAGTCAAGCCAGGAGTGTCAGACGGAGAGGTTGGAAAAGCCTGTGATCTTACCTCATCTCCCTATACTACTTGATCCCCCGCTCAGTATCAGGGATGGAGAGATAGGTTGGAAAAGCCTGTGATCTTACCTCATCTCCCCATTCTACTTGATCCCCCGCTCAGTATCAGGGATGGAGAGATATTTTAAACTTGTTTAAAGCATGCTAATTACCCCTGTTACATTCATTCCCAGCCCCTAGCTCGGCTATACGTACCGTAGATTAGCGACCTCCTTTAAGGTATCTTCCCATTTTCCTCTTTCGTTCAAACTCACCAATTTGGATATTGCTCGATGTGATATTACGGTTGTGTTATTTCCGTTGAGTTACTCAGAGACCTTCCCCCACCGCCCCTTCGAGCCCTTGACCAAGCTCGATGTGATATACATATGTATCTAAGTTTACGACAATTAGGATAGGGGCATAAAATAATAGCCCAGGCTATGTCTGCGTGAGACCAACATCCAAGTCCTTCCACAGAGGCTTAATACCGGCCCTGTGAAATGCTGAGGTGACGTGAGACATGAGTGGTCCCACCAATATAATTATTGAAACCCTGTTAATTGTTCTGGCACCCCCATGACGGAGGGCATCTGCTTTACTACAAATACAGAGAAAGCTCCATGCTTAACATGGTTACAAACCAATGATATCGCTATCCAAGATGGCAACCTAGAAATATCAATGCTGCGCCTCCAGAACTGGCAAATTGACTCGAGTGATGCTCTCTCCCCGCTCCTTACACCGCCTACAAACGAAATGCGATTTCTTTTTTCATAGGCAATTATCACATTTGCTTCTATTTCTATCCATACTTGCAATTTTCATGGACTACAACTCCCTCTGTTGATTCTTACTCGAAGTGTTATGTTGACCCTGCGTCACAACCCAGAGCAACTAACTCCTCTCTGTCTGACAGAAACCCCAGTGATAATTTCCTGGGACAAAGGGCAGGGAATGGTTCGAGTAAGACCATCTACAAGACTCGACAGAACAATGCGACCAGAGATGCACAACGAGCGCCCAATAGTAGTCGCGCAAAAACAGCCCTTTGTTCTAGCCTTTTTTGTCCACCAAAACACTCATCTTCGCTAGCTCACGAGGTCGAACATCCAGATGATGGACCTGTTTATGCGATCAGTTGAGAACCTTCAAATTCAAGTATCGAACAGTAGAACACTAGTATGAACTAAATTGATCTGATGACTCGTATAAAACATATCTCTCAAGTTACCTCCAAGAGGGCTTTCCAAAATCTCCAAGCAAACCCTTCTAACAAATCATGTCGACGACTACAGACTCACCCGTGTCCTCCACAGTGGCTCCAGCTCCGCCTCCACCGCCAGTCAAGAAGAGAGGCTTCCTTTCCCGCTGTTTTCCGATTACCCTCTTACTTGTTCTACTAGCACCCTCACTGACTTGCACCTGGTTATTCATCAATAACCTTTGGACCAAGATCTTCTTCACCCTCTTCATTCTTCGGTACGCTCGTCTTGTTGGTCATATCCTTGGCGGATGGATCTACAGACCGTCAGAGGAAGTACCCGATCCAGCCTTTAAACGGGAGGATGTGACTGTTATTCTTCCCACTGTCGATCCTGAAGGCCCAGACTTTCGAGAATGTATCCTTAGCATCATGGCTAACCGACCCGCCTCGATCATGGTGGTCACAGTTGGAGCTCAGCTCCGTGAACAGTGTAAAAGGGTAGTCGAGAGTCTAAGCAACGAAGCTAATTACAAGGGAGCGTACCTCGCAGCACTCCCCGAAGCCAGCAAGCGTCGCCAGGTCGCCCACGCCGTACCCAAAATCAGGACTGCCGTCACAGTTCTAGCTGATGACCATGTATTCTGGCCGCTAACATTCCTTCCGTCAGTTCTCGCACCCTTGAATGATGGCTCTGTTGGTATGGTGGCCACCAAGAAGCGTGTTCGCCGAATTATTCTAAGGAGCTCTGACTTTATCAACTATATCGTCAACTTCATCGCCTGCAACTATCTCCAACGACATAACTGGGAGCTACGAGCTTCCAGCGGAATTGACGGCGGATTGTTCGTCATCTCTGGAAGAACAGCCGTGTATAGGACAGAATTTCTCAAAGATGACGATCTCATGGAGAAGTTGTGTAGTGAAAGGTTCTTCTTTGGACTACTAGGAGGTACAGGACTTGGACCCGACGATGACAACTTCCTAACTAGAGCGGCTATGAAGAAGGGTTGGCGAGTTTTCTTCCAAGATACCCAAGAGGCAACTATCGAGACAACCCTGGGATTGTGTCCCAAATTTGGAGACCAGCTTCTACGATGGGCGAGAACCACATTCCGAAGCAACCCAGTGATGCTTAGAGACCCCAGGTTTATTGTCTCATATGCGTGGAGCGCATTCATGGTATACTGGGCAGCCTTGGTAAACTTTGCTATCCTCTGGGACGCGGCACTACTCTTTTCGCTAATCAGCATTAAGAATGTGCAACCGTATCAGATTGCCCTTCTTTCTGTTTGGATTGCATGGACAAAGATAATCAAGATCCTCCCGCATTTTTACAGGCATCCATCGGATATTCCATTGTTCATCGTCCAGATTATTTTTGCCTATGTTCATAGCTTCTATAAGTTGTGGGCATTGATCACGTTTTGGGATTGTGGTTGGTCTGGGAGAAATCTTGACGATGTCAATGCTAACCAGGCTCAAACTTTGGACACAAAATTCGAGTATCTGTAAAACTGGGGCGTAGCAACTAACCTCACGGGTCTAAGACAGGTTGTCAATCGTAACAGGTAAGATAGGCTTTACATCCCAACTGGTGTTGGAGAGTTTGATGCGATTGGCATGGAACTTTGGTCTTCGACCAACCGTAGTAAGCATTAACTGCCGTATTTTCAATTCATTCTTTTTACCACGAACGTTTTTCTTACTTCCCGCCTGTTTTCTAAGTGCTATTTCATCCCGATAACCAGTGACTGTCGCCAAGACATCATTATCATAACGGAGAGTATCTTTCCCTGGATGTTCTATAAAAACGGACTGGGGTCGAGGATGCCCTGGTCAATAATCCCCGAGCCCCTAGGATAGACTCCTGTCCAGAAATGAGTTGGTTTTGTTTATTGAATAATGATAAAGCTAATCGTTAAGTAAACCGCCACCGTCCTGTCTCCTGAATTCTAGGCTGTGGTCTCCTTAGAAAGGCAACCTCTTATGCTTAAGTATCCTGGCTCGGGAGGCTTGGACTGGACACATAGATCAGTACGGAAAGCGCAGGTATCCATGGCTTCTCTCTCTTCTTCAACTTGGTATTGGAGGGAAAATAGTGTTTGCCAAGTGCATTAAAATGATTCCTTGTTGCGCAATAACTATAACTACACTAGCCCATCAGAAGCTCAATCTTCGCAACATCCCCATTTAGTACCTACCGAGACAGAACCCCCCTTCCCACACGTTAGGCGATGGCCTAGTTCTTAAAGTCTCCGTTCGACAGTTCATCCTCCAAATCATAATACACTTGAAACTCGCAATAACAGATCTCCGGGTCGCTCTCAACGTCAAAGTTAAAGTTGGCTTCCTCATCCGTAATGAGAACCTTGGGGACGCCATTCGCGGCAGCAGCCTCAGCGAGAAGCTGCACGCGACATGTGTTTTCCATCGAGGTATACAACCAAGCCGCTTCATCCACAGTCTGTCCAACAGTGAGAATACCATGGTTTCGTAGGATACAGCCTTTGCCTCGTGGGCCCAGAGCTGCGGCGATGCGGTCACCCTCTTCACTTCCCAGGACCACTCCTCCGTAGCTGTTGTAAACGCTGTGTGCATCTCCTCGGAATTTGCAAGCGTCTTGTGTCAGCATTTCCAGCCGACGACCGAAAACGGACCACGCCTTTCCATGGATGCTGTGAGAGTGGCAAATGGCGTGTGTATCAGGTCGAGCCTTGTGAACTGATGCATGAATGAGGAAGCCAGCTGTGTTTGGTGGCCGAGAACGGTTTCCGCCAATGACCTCGCCGTCAAGGTTAACGAGAATCATATCGCTAACCTTGAGGAGTCCAAAATGACGACCCAGAGGGTTCGTCCAGAAGGCATTGGGAAACTCAGGGTCACGAACGGAAATGTGACCACTCATGCCTTCGACGTAGCCCTCTCGATGCCAGTGACGAAAGGCGGCGGCCATGTGCTCCAACTGCCATTTCCGGTGGGATGCAAAGTCTGGGTGTGTCGGGATTCCTTTCAAGACAACATCGCCATGCGACATTGCTTGAAGTGGTGTCTTGTTCTTGAGTTCATTGCCGTGAGCTGAGTGTGAAGCTTCCTGGGGCTGAATGCTAATTGTGCCACTGGAGGCAACTTTGGTGGTTGTCAGTGTTGTAGAAGACATTGTAATGTGTGTGTTGAAATATGGACAATCGGATCTTTCTTCTGCTGCAGTTACCACGTTTATATACTGCATACCGGCTAAGTTTACCCCGCTTGTCAATGTAAGGAATGCGCCCTCCAAGTATAACAGGTCATTGTCATTGTGGAGAACTGAGCGAGTTGGAGGAGACGCTACTGGTGTTAGTGGCTGCATTATCAGTCTGTTAAGCGGGGAGACAGCATTACGATCCTATCAAGGCCCAGCTCTTTGCCCCCCCGGCCTGGCAGTGATCAATTGATTGCTTATCGGACACTCGGCAAGTGACCTCGCCTCGCCGTTGCTAGCGATGAGGCTCCTAATTGCATAGGTACTTGGTGGGGTCGAAATCGGCCATGCCCGACACAAAGGGAACAACTAACGGGGATAACCGATTTTAAGACCGGGCCGGTCAGGTTTCCCGGCATCTAGACGTCCCGGTGAGACTACAGCCACATTTGTTTGAGCTATTACCTATCTTCGAGCACTAAAGAGTTGAGCCTCAGCAAATCCTCTTGGGGGTAGCGCAACTAGATGTGGCAATAGATGATCAAGCATTTACCGGGCTCAATTTTACACAATTGTGAAACATTGGCCTTTTTTATAACTATATATGATTCTTGAACCTAAGTATTAAACTATACTAACAATAATGCACCCAGGGATGCGGAAGAAATAGCATCAGAGACCCTCAAAGAGGTGGCCAAATCTTCCGTCTAGTACCTAGCACGGAGAGCCCTCTTCATACGCCTGGTGGCAGAGCTAACGCACTGCGAGTAGTAATCGTTGTGGGCGACGCACGAGGTTCCGGACGCGCACTTGGTAGAGCCGGTCCAGTTTAGTCCACCACACTGTCCCCATTGCGCGACCTCGCTGCCAGAGTCAGAGCTGGTGTCATCAGAGCCAGTCTCGGCGGGGGCGCTCTCGACAGGGGCGGCTTCAGCAGGCTCGGTCTCAGCGGGCGTAGTCTCAACAGGTGCAGCGGCTTCAGAAGTAGCGGCAGCAGCTGGGGTGTCCTCAGTCTCCTCTGCCTCCTCCACGACGGCGCTGCTCTCAACGGTAGACTCCTCAGTAGCGTCGGACTCGGTGTTATCAGTGCTAGAAGCAGCTCCGAGGTTAGCAGGGCCAGCTCCACCCTTGACAAGGCTAGAAACCCCGGAAGCAGCAACAGGCTCGACAAGGTAGTCCTTCAGGTTAGACCAGGTCGACAAGGCACCAGAGCCAGAGAGAGATGGCCAGTCACCGCTGCTCGAGTCGACGCTGTTAATGGCACAAGCTCTGCCGAGGGATGACTCGCAAGAGCTGGCAGCCGACTCGTCAGGGACGTTGAAGAAGGTCGAAACAGAGGCGCCGCTCTCGGTGATAGGGGTGTTGACAGACTCAAATGCGTTACCCTCAATGAGAGCAGTGGCACCGTTGTAACCGTCAAAGGCGTGTCCCTTCATGTTGCTGAACAAGTTGTTGGAAGCCTGGAACGTGCAAGTAACACCATCGGCACCAAGCTTGGGAGCACGGCCGGAGACATCGTGGAAGTAGTTCTTGTCCAAGGTAACCTGGTCACCCTCACCAATGAACATCATGGTCCAATAGTGGTTACCATTGCAAGAAGCAGAAGTAGTCGTGACACCGTCAAATTCGTTGTTGGAGAGAGTCATGCGGGATCCATCGTAATGAGAGACGACAAACATGCGACCGATAAGAGAGAACTTGCAGTGATCGACCCAGACACCATCGTTTCCACCCTGAAGATCGAGAGCATCGCCACCCCAGACGATTCCAGGGTTGATGTCGACGAATTCGATACCCTGGATGATGACGTTGCTGGCACCCTTTTGGAGGGACAGGCCCTTGCCCTTGAGAACACCCTTTCCGTTGGTACCGATGATACTCTTGTTGCTTCCAACGGGCAGAGCGCTGGTTCCGGCGGTATCGTAAGTGATGGAGCTAACAGCAGTGTTATCCGATCCTCCACAAGAGAGATCTCCGAGGTATAGCTGGCCACCGTTGGCAGAGCTGCAGCTAATGCGATCACATCCCGCATCAGTAGCAGTAGTTCCAGTAAAGTCGTACTCCTTGTCAATAACAATCACCCTCTCGGTATCATCAGAGAGCCATTCAGCAAGCTGCTCAACAGAGGAAGGGGTAGCAGCAGCCGCAGCACCACCACCAGTGACACCGCTTGCGAATCCATAAGCGGTTCCAACAACAGACTGAGCAGTTGCCACGGAGGCAGCGGCGAGAAGGACAGAAGCGACTTGGGCGAGCATTTTGAAAAGATAGAAATTGGTCAAGAATGAAGGATTAACAAAATGCACCGAGACCTGCCCAAGTGCTGAAATTATCGATGATATTGAACAAAAAGAGACAAAAAACGAATGTAGACTAGAGACCGAAACACACAATGAATGAAGATGCTTTGATCTATTTAAAGGCTGACATGGCTGCAGGCAGGTCTTATAATATCTTCGGTTTTATGGTAACGATAGGTATTGGAGGAAAATTGACCAATGCCAAGTAAATAGCCTTCTTGGCCTTCCCCACAGTTTCCCCTGGAATCTCGTCCCGTTATCATGTTTCACGTGGCAGGGAACATGAAACACGGACCAAATGCCTTGTTTGAAAAGGCCAAGACCTTGTTCCGGTGAGAGTACGCGTATCTTATCCTCGGGTGCGCGCTTGTGTCACCACATTTAAGCCGCTTGGTGTTTCTGCCAAGCTAAATCGGCAAGGCTACTTCCGATTCTCACAAGACTTGTCAGACGTCTGTACTACTTTTGGTATAGCCCCTGATCATGGGCACCGCCACCATTGCCTTGGGTCACCGCGTTCACCAGGATGTAGTATTAAGGTTGGGGATACGGAGTAGTTATTCGAACATTTCTCGAATGATCTACTTAATAATAGGGGTGTTTGATATCAAGCCCTACCCAATGCCGCCAAGCTTTTGCTCACAGCGGATAGATAAAGTTCTCATTCTCCAAGTCAGTCAAGTCCAACATCGCAACCTCCACCTTAACCTTGACCATCTGCCCATTCTCATCCAACTGCTCAACATAGCCACTACCATCCTGGTCGCTAAGCTCGGCCAGCCTTTCCTTTCTGACCTTGTTTCTACGAGCCAGGATAAAGTGGATGACCCACAGAATGACTGGCGTCCCAAACCAACTGACGACAATCATGGAGGCCCAAGCTCCGTAGTACCTGGGCTTGGCTGATGGGACCCAGATCTGGGGGGACACGAGATTTCCAGCGCTATATCCGATCATGAACATGACGTTCCTGGTGAGTTTCTTTGTATATCCGGCGGCAGAAGAGTTTGTCCATCCCAAGGCGATGATGTATGCGACACCATATGTGTGAGCTGCAAGGAACATGCAGGCTAGCAAGGAAATGGTTCGATCCCAAGGTACAGTGACCATTCCGATACCACCAGCAATAGCTGGCAAGCACCAAAGAGTGCAGTGCAGGGCAAAGTTACCAGGGAAACGTCTCAATGCAAACGCTGCGACGACGCAGTTGATGATACCAAAGCCACCACCTGCAACTGCAACCAGGGTCGACTCGAGAGGTGTGACTCCAAGAGATGTGACGAGCAAGTTTTTCTGGCCATAGGTGAGGTTGTTGCAGTACATCAGGGTAAATGCCTGGAGCGCAAACAACCAAGATACCGGGTCCTTCATGGTTTCGATAAACTGCGAGCGCTTGAACTGTTTCTGTTCGATCGAACTTTGCTGAGACTCGTGGACGCGTCTAACCACGTGCACCTTTTCCTCGAGAGTCAAGAACCTAGCCTCGGCAGGGTTGTTGGGGTAGTCAAACCAGACCCAGATGGAAAGCAAAAGAGTGATACCACCGGTGACCACATGGAGGAGCTTCCAAGGAAGAACAGGTCCACTGCTCCAAAGAAGGCCATACGCGACGAAACCAGCCACGATAGGTGCGCCTTGGCATGTGATCCACAGGACAGGCTGTAAAAAGGACTGTTCTTGGCGGACGAAGAACATTCCAATAGTTATTTCAATAGCAGGGACAACCACTCCTTCAGCTGCACCTAGAGCCAGACGCAGCACGATGAGTCCTGCATAGCGGGTTGCGACACAGTGGAGGAAGATGACGACGGCCCATGAAAAGATGATTCCAGCCACGAATTTGCCAAAGGGAAGTCGTTGCATGAGGTAATGACCTGGCCAGAGGAAAGCGAGGTATCCTGGTAGGGTTAGATATGGTTCTTTACAGTAGGGTATTCAACCTACCAACGTAGAACATGGTGTTGAGGTTGTTGTACTGTGCTTGAGAGATGCCCGTCTCTTCGAAAAGCCCAAGGATAGCTGCGTAACCCAGGGTGGACTTGTCAATCTACACTCGTCAGTGACCATGCTGCAGTAGTCCGAGGTGGGAAACGAACAAACAGCATAATGTTAATCATGGACAGCAACCCCATTAGTCGTAGGTAAAGCTTTCTCTTCACCTTGGCCGCATGTTCAGGAGTAAGAGGAGCAACATTGTCGCCATGCTCCTCAATCAGTCGCAAGGTCACATCGGCATACTTTTCAGTAACCGTCTTGCCGTTAAGCACCCGCTCAACTTTGGTCTGTGTCTGCGTTTCGTTACCCATGATGGCAATGGAACACAAGATAAGAATACAGATTCAAACATGGCGATGAAACCCAGTTCTTATAGGATTCAATGCCAAGAACCATGGTCTGATGGATACGACACTACTCTCAGTAATAACAGCTACATAATGAGCCAAATACATGGGAACCGCTGCACATTTCGACCAACAGAGCAACGCGAAAATGACGACATGAACGCTATCTACTCTTAATGAAACGCTTGAAAAGAAGCTTGATTGACAATTTCGCCAAATTGGGAAGAATACGTCGGGAATGACGGGCGGAAGAATGGGGCCATATAGCGATAACGCCATCGAGAATCCATTTTGCGCAATGGAGAATGAATCCTTCTTGCACGCGAGGACCCAGTCCGCCGGATCCGACAAAAGATTGATTGCGAATTATTGCCTTGACTGGTCTATGCGTAATTCTTGGCATTCTTTTTGAGGACCTTTTGGTCCAGGGAATAACGGCTTCTGACCGAGATGGGTTCGTATCTTGTGGCGTGGGTGGTGGATCGTATGCGTAGCGCGATCGATAGAGTTTATGGTTATCTTAAAGAGCCTCATTGTGGCATGAACACGTGGATGAATGGTACGAGGCCCCTGGCTAGGTTGAGGTTGGTCTCTGTAATTCACTCGTTACTGCGACCGGGTCCGATATCATGGTCCACAGTAACCGTTAACGAGAGACTGTTTCTAGGCGACTTCGGAGTGTAGGGACTGTTCGATCTGTCCCAACAAAGTAGCATGTCCCTGTCAACAACAACGCGTTCTGTGTTCAAATGAAAGAGTTATGCTGGCATTCATCGTTATCGTCTTCATTGACGAACCTGCAAGAGACCGCCAGCCACAACAATAAAAAAGAATGCAGGTATTAATACACGAAGGCACGAAAACCAATACCGTCAAAGACCAAGCTGGCGCTCGTAAGAGATAAAAGAAGTCGAGCATAATTGTTTTGTTTCGCGGTGCAAATTCTTTCCATTGCATTCATAGGCCTTCCTCACTACCTACTGTGGTTGACAAAGAGCTCAGGTGTAAGGGCAGGAAGCAAATCACGGACACTCAAAGGACTGCAGCACGTCAGTAACAGGATCATGCTAATACTATAACATCAAACCTACAATGAATGAAACAAAATAGAGGTTCCAATCTCATCCCGCTGTTCCGACTCGTCTATGGTGTTGAAGTGGTTGCAGATGCAGATATTACAATATAGGTCTCTCCACACAACGATGCAACAGATGCACAATCTTTCGCACAATTCAAAACCGCCAAAGCCAAACAAATAATAAAACACCCTAGAAATAAAGCATTTCAGCCTAACGGTGGAGCACGTGGGACCAAGATGGACCCATCGAATCAGTCTCTAATCAGTAACTTGGTCAGAAAATTTTCATGATAGCTTCAAATTTAGGGCCACCGGGTTTAGACCTATTTAAGGTAGCGCGGTCCGCATTTTTGCCCACTTTCTAGACCTACACAAAATTTCTCAACCCTTTCTCTACTCGGAATTATTATGTCGGATCGAATACAAAGACATCTCTAAAGTTGACCGACAAGATGAGCTCTTCTAGCGTCCTGCAGCCGCCTTCGAGTAGCTTACCACCCCTGTTCACCTTGACTAAGCTCTCCGAGACAGATGTCTTTAACGCCCTGCACCAGCTGGCCGCTATTTACTGCCCCTTGTCGTTTCCCTTTTCTCAAGAACTCAGCTCACAGGAAAAGCACAACGTTACTCAACTTGACGTGGATTCCGGTTACACATCTGGCAACGAAGACGAAGACGCAAATGACTCGAAGCAGACCATCACCACTATCCGCGCAGATGCATTTGAGAGATCATTTGTGGAACGCTGGTTAACGGGTTTCATCTCGCGGGCCGAGACTCTTTCCATATTCAGTTCTGAAGAGTCAAGTCAACGGGCTATCGATCAGGCCGCGTACATCTTTGAGTCTTTGTTCGCGCCGGCCGTGGATGAAGATGAACAAGATACATCATTTATGAGAAACTTTTCTTTCGATACACATATTCCAGGACAGAGCAAGGGGAAAATCAAAGTGCAACTCAATGACGAACTGGCGGGTACGAATGATACGGACTACCAAGACGTCGGACTACAAAGTTGGGGAGCATCGATAGTTTTCTCCGAGATCATGTGCGCCTCACCAGCACGATTTGGACTTTCCGACATTCCTTCGATATCAGACACCCGTATCGTTGAGCTTGGAGCTGGCACGGGGCTTGTAAGCCTTGCTCTTGGAAAATTACTCCCCTCCCTGGGTGTGAGGGACTCAAAGATAATCGCCACCGACTATCACCCTGCCGTCCTTGATAACCTGCAATCAAATATTGCACTCAACTACCCCAAAGACGACCCTTCCTCAATCAGCGCATTCCCCCTCGACTGGGCCAGTCCTTCACAAGAGCATCCCTTCGATAAACCAGCCGCAATGCTCCTAGCAACCGACGTAGTATATGCCCCCGAGCACGCACGCCTTTTATGTGACTGCGCAACCCAGCTCCTTTCGGAGGGTGGAACATTCTGGATGCTCATCACGATCCGCTCCGAAGGCAAATTTGCCGGCATCTTAAACACGGTCGAAGCCGCGTTTACGGCATCAGATCGACCTCGAGGCAAGTCAGGGCGTAGACTTGAGATTTTGGAGCGAGAGAGGTTGGATAAACGTAGTGGTGTAGGACGTGGGGATGAAAGCGGATATGAACTGTTTAGAATTGGCTGGTCATGAGTGGGATCGAGTGGCAGGTTAGCAGGAATACCCAGATAGACTATAGATCATAGACCATGTGTGGATCTAGCACAACATTGTACAGGGCTCGAGTCTGCATATCTTACCATGTGGTCAGGCATGCATCATACGCAAGGGACGTTTTACAAAGTCTTCTCTTTAATATTGCTTCTCTAGTTTCCCCGTTTGCTCTAAGGTTCTCTTCTCACATGACAAATACAAAAGTCAGTAGTAAAATCTATAGAAGATGAATTGAATTACAAGCATATGCCGCTGGGGGGAAATTCTAGTTGCTGAATGCTAAATAAGGACAACGAAACCGCATCGTTCTACACCCGTCCCACTTCCTACAAGTTGGCAACAAAGTAGCCGCTCAACACCATACCCAAAAGGCCCCAGGTCCCAGTAACCTTGGAAGCACCCGAGCAGCCATCATCGTTGTTCTTATTCTTGGTGCTCTGACTGGTGGTGGTATCGTCATCGTCGGTGGTGGAACCGCTGTTCGTCTTGGTGCCGCTCGTGCCATCACTTGAATCCGAATCGCTGCCACTGCTACCAGAACTACCGCTGCTGCTGCTCCCACCGGAGCTTCCCGAGCTAGAATCTCCCCCAGAGTTGTTGCTATGGGTTCTACGCTTGCAAAGCTTA
The DNA here is from genome assembly GCA_003947015.1 of Fusarium sp. AF-6. Taxonomy (NCBI): domain Eukaryota; kingdom Fungi; phylum Ascomycota; class Sordariomycetes; order Hypocreales; family Nectriaceae; genus Fusarium; species Fusarium sp. AF-6. The sequence goes on from NKCJ01000359.1 coordinate 27,291, forward strand.
GAGCTAGATCCCGCTGTAGGCGCAGCAGTAGCTGTCGTCTTCTTCTTCTTGATCGTCTTTCTCTTCTTGACTTCGAGTACAGTAATGGCCGTCATCCAAGCAGAGCTCTCGCTGGAGGCCAGAGTGGTTGTCACTGCGTCACCTGACGATTGGGTCTTTGTCGCGCAGACAGCCGCAGTTCCCAATTCGCAGTCGTAAGTGGTCGTGTTGAATGAGACGTCCATCATGGACGGTTCGTACGTGACGGTGATGCCCGTAAATTCGTTTCCGCACGTGTATGGTGCTTTAAAGTTGGTCTGGCAGGCGAGGAGGTATTCGGTCTTGGATTCCTCCTCCTTGATGACGGTTGCGTAAATGTTTTTGACGGTGCCAGTCTGACGAGGAGGCAAAAACACAGTCTTGGTAACGGTCTTTGTCGTTGAGAGACCAAGAGCGTCAGCCAGAAGAGGCGACGAGGCAAGAAGGCCCCAGAGAAGTGTTGATTGCATGGTTGCGGTTGGTGTTGATGAGGTTGTCGAGCCTGGAAAGAAGCCAGAAGCAGGGAGCAGCTGGGTATTTGTAAAATTTCCCTCCTCAGCGTAGGCAGATTGCTTCTTCCCTGCAGGGCTGGACCAGCCACAGAGTCAGCCTTACAGGGGTGTTTTGTGGCCGGCGAATCACCCAGCCCCTGAGACATTGGCAGATTTATGCTTGTTTACCTCTGGCACCGTGATTATTACCGCAGATCGTGTGGCACCACGTAAGAATTTAGCTAGGGCCTGTGTTCATGGATATTCGACGCGCCAAGTCCAATGACAGTTTTTGTCCACGGCCCGCCCCTCGACAGGGGTCACGCCTAAAGTCCCGTTAGTTTGTGAAGGATTCAGTAGCAGAGGGGATCTTTGTCACCGACATGAAAGCTGAACCGTATTTCCCGGCCAATGATATGCAATAATTGATGATGAACAAGCTGATCGTTACAATAATGGCCTGTCGTGACGTACAAACGCTACCCCAAGCTTACACTTGACACAATCGAGCATGTAAGATCCGCGCGCCCCGATGCCAGTATTAGAACCATGACATCTTCTGACGTCGGCCCTACCGGTAAAGCCACAATGTTCCCGTCCCTACACTTGGGCGGGAGCCAAGTTTTGCCAAGCCTTTTCATCTCTGTAACAAGTATCGTGGGTAAATGCAAAATGCACAGGGTTCAGATCTCTCGGGGACCTAGAAACACAGGCCTCATTCCACCAAGATGCTAGCAGCGACATTTATTGGTAGTGGGACGAACCCCACGGGACAACAAAAGAAAATTAGCAAAATATGCCCCAAACCAGCGGATCAATGTCAAGCGAGATTTGCACAGCCACCTTGGATAAATGTGCCACGTCTCTGCTGGTAAGATCTTGGTCGTTTTGTTGGCCAATCATAATTCCAATAGAGAAGCACAAACAACTCCACTGCTCGGACCGGCATTGTGGCTGAGGTGCGAGGAAATGCTTCTTCCATGACCCCTTGTCAAAAACCACACGAGGGACGGGGAATTCCGCTTCGCCAAGGATAGTTCGAAACAATTAAACGCCGATTTCCGACTCCCCTTTGATATCGCTTAACATATCCACTCTTCCTGCTTCGAGGCATATTCCTCGTCTTTGGCGAAACTCTATCATAATGCCGTACGAATAGTTGCAGTTCGTTAGTGGCATGTCGTGAATAATTACCCCAGAAGAGAATCAAGCCACGTACGAAATCGTAAGCATCTTGAAGTGTGGTCCGATCTCCCCAATTTTTAGCGCTGCAGGGTCTGTTACATGGATTGTTGTGCGGCTTTTCAACACTGCCGAAGATGGGCGGCCTCTACCCTGGACTAAAATGGTCAACCATCAGGATCAACACCAAGGTCGACGAAAACACCATCCTCCCTAGGTGTTGATTGAATGACATCGAATATTAACCTGGAAATTATTTCCTTGACTACTTTTCTCCACACTCTGTATCAGTCTTGTCCAAGAAGGACGTGCAACATGCCTACTAATTGTCTGGGCCCTTGTTACCTTGCATGCTGCAGGCTAGCCTTTATCGTACCAACAAATCAGTAAAATCTGTACTTGTCATAGTTGGCAAGGCATACTTAACTTGGCAGGCTTTAGGTGGAGAGAAAATGCGTCGGGCTCCATTCGCAGTCCAAGTTACCCGCAATGGCAGAAGAGGGACCTCGTGATACCAATGTGATTTGCTCGGATAGGTAGTTCATCGGGCTTCATCTCTTTCGACAGGGGTCCAACCAACGGCAGTTTTAACAGCTTCTTGATATTTGCTCTTTCTTAAGGTTTCATACCGGTACACTGGCCCCCTTTTCTGAATTGCTTCGCCTACCAACTAACTCGTTTACCTCCGTTATGCCATCAAGTCCTGTCCACTATGTCCTCTTGGCGTTCCTTCTTCCGGTGCAATTAGCCGCTCTAATCTTGATGCTGCATTAAACACACCCATGATTGCAGCTCCACAGCTCCTGCAGGTTGGATCCTTTCTGTATCTCTGAAGCGCACACGCTTCGCAAAAGTAGTGGCTGCATTGGGTTACGATAGGACGCTTGTAAGACCCCTCGCAGATGGGACAGGAAAGGGGAATGTTATCCAGTGTTGCCTCGTTGTCTGCATTCGCGCTATCCTTACCCTTGTTAGTGCTGCTAGGGCTCTTCTTCTTGTGCATCTTCCAATCGCTGCTTATCGCTTCCATCATGAAGGGACACATAAGAATCCCAACACTTCTTATAGTCCTTGCACATATCGGGAGCAAAGTCGGCGGTTGTGGTGATGCGCATGTTAGATGCGGCACGAGCTGGGGCCCTTGTTGTGGACTGACCGTACCAGACTTATCGCTTCATGACATCATTTGTGCCTGATAGTAGGATGTCACGATTTTCTCGGAAGGCTGTTAGGTTGTTATCTTCACTCAGGGCCTTGACATTTGTTGAAGTCGAGATAGCACCCTTCTTACCGCGCTTGATTCGGGGTCCTTCTAACATGTCACATTCGTCGCTTCAAGACGAGGAATCGTCTGGATTATCACGCGCTGACCGTTTCCTGAAGCTGCCCTTACTCATGGCCATCTCTGTTCGAAGGTGTGGCAAAGGGTATAACCTGGCTTGGCTGCAGTACCTGTTGAAGGGTATCTTTCACTTTTGCCGCAACGGCTTTGCGATAGAAGGTGATGTTCACTGCGGTTTCGGCCGGACTTGGGCTGGCCGACGTAGGCATTTTCGTTTCTGTGGAATAAACTCCAGCTGGAGAGATATTTCTTCTGTCCAAGACCAGCAAGAGATTCGTCGTGTGGTGACATCTGGGAGGTTGTGATTGAATTGAGTGTGGCGGTTGAATGAGGCTTGGGATGGAGCAGCAAATTGCGCCAATCACGTGATACAACTATCTTATCGCTCCGATAAGATTGCGGAGTCAGAAAGCTTTTGTCCCTCCCCGAGATGATTTTCCGGCCCGCTTCCAACTCCGCCTCCGTCCCGGTCCCGGCCCCGGCTTTTCGTTTCCCGCCGTAACCTTCACCGTCTGGAACAATGGCACCCAAAGTTGAGTCAAGGAGCATTGCTGAAACTCTACTCGCTCCAATCGGTCTCGAAGTCACTTCATGTCGTGAAATCCAGACATTGTGGGCTGGTTACGGACATATCTGTGCCATCACTGTCAAGGCCGCCAACGAGACCGTTGCTGCTTCTGTGCGCCGTCTCTACAACGACTCAACCAATGGCAACACTTTCCGTTTGATCCTGAAGCTCATCTCACCTCCTCCCGGTAAAAAGGATGAAGGCCATCTACGAAAAGTCCTGAGCTATGATGTCGAACAGTACTTCTACGAGGAAATCACGCCCCGTCTCGAGGATGATATTGCAGTAGCGCATTGCTTGACCTCAAGCAGACGTCCTAATGCCAATGGAAGCAAACTGAAAGGACTCACTGCCACCGTTCTCACCGACCTGCGTATCAAGTTTCCAGTCGCCGGTGAAAAGAGATCTGTTCTCAGTCCGCGCCAAGTTCAATCTGCGCTAGAGTGGCTCGCAAAGTTTCACAGCAGTTCCTGGAAATCTTTGCCTGCGAATCTGGACGATTTTGTCCTCCCGCCACTTGAAGAGTCGAAGCGAAGAGAGTCGCAAAAGGGTGGCGACAAGTTGTGGTTGAACGGAGGTTACACTTATCTGGCAACCCGACGAAGCGAGTATACCTCACTGGCCGAGGATACATATTCGGAATGGACCGAAGCTTTCTGCGCCCCTTTTGAAGGATCCGGTCTATCCACTGCCGAGATGGTGGCCGAATTTCTCACACCCTGTGGTCGACCATTTGAGACGTTCATTCATGGCGACGTCAAGTCTGAAAACCTCTTCACCACCGAATCAGGAGACGATGTATGCTTTTTCGACTTTCAGTATGCGGGACTTGGTCTAGGCGTCTGTGATCTAGCCAAGCTGTTCACATGTTCTGTTCCTCTCAACATGCTCACCGAACACGATGCGATTCCAGATGAGCTGCCGATGGATCAAGGGGAGGAAGCTCTGTTGCAGCTGTACCGCAAAACCTTGCTCAGTCGACGATCCCCGGAAAAGGAACCCTTTAACTACGATTGGGAGGCCCTCGTTAAGCATTGGGAGGCTGCTCTTGTTGATTGGTGTCGGTTCCAGGCGTCATGGGGATTCTGGGGTAACACGGAATGGCTTGAAGCAAGAGTGAGAAGTATTCTCAAGGATGAATCCTGGAGGAAGTGGCTACGACAAGAAGTTTCTGATCGCAACGGAGCCTGATAGAATTTCTAGACATAGAGAAAGATAGAGGCAAATGCGGATTGCTAGACGACGAGAATACAAGCGGATGTTGACAAACAAAGACTAGGTCAAGAAAATGAACATCAAAGTTACTATATAGTACACAATAAGTAGCCGTACTTTGCCTTGCCCGTTCTATAATATCCCCGTCTAACGTCTACTAACACAATTCTATCCCAGACAAACAACACCGCGTTAACTCAAATTGTTGAAAATATCCATTACATCTATACCCAGCAAAAGATCACTTCCTCCCATCCATGAATCTTGAGGGGCGAAATACAGAGCCGAGTTCATAGAGGCAATGTCCTGACTTGTCTCCAGAGTCGTGGGGGGCTAATAATTAGCACACAGTGAGTAAGAGAAGCCCTGTAACTTACCATAATTACATCTGCGCTTTTTTCAAGCCTACTCGTAGGTCGATCTGCTGATCCCGGGACTTCTGGCATTTCTAGCGAAGACATGCCGTCACCGTGTGATCGCTGAGGATGAAGCGAACCTCCTAGGTCAAGACTTTGTGATGTCGACTCGTTGACGTATTCCCTTGCGATGTAGGCAAACTCGGCAATGAGGGACCCGGGGAGAGATCCTTCACTGGCAAACTCAATTCGGCTAAAGTGACCTCCTGCAATGTCGAGGAGCGCAAGATTGCTTCTTGTATCTGGGTGTTTGGGGTCGTTGATGACTTGGTCAAAGAGGACGAAAAGAGCACAGATTGGAATCCCAGCTAGAATCCTATGTCAAGTTAGCAGGGCTCATGGACATTCGGATGATTACAGACCACAACGGAGTGGAAGGTTCCACATCGACGTAAGTGATGATCTCTAGAATGGATCTCGATACAGCAATGAGATGTTCTCTTGAGAGATTCTTGTTCGATTCACTCTGATCGCGTTCCCCGTTGACCTGAAGATAGCACCGTAAAAGAATGAGTTTGAAACTGTAATAGAGGTAGTTAATCCAAATCGCGGATGGGCCTGTGACTGGCCGACGAAACAGGTGAGGTTGACAAGAAGGCCCTGGGCGAAGTCCTTCAGGAATGGAGAGTCGCCACTGCTCAAGATCTTCAAAGAGTTGACTGATAGTAGCCGTATAATAATCTAGTCCTTTGTGACAAATCCCTGCGCAGAACAGAGTAGTCATGGCCCGCGAAAGCAGTCGGGAATGTCGAGCAAATGTGAGCGTCCAGTTGAACGAACCAAAGAGTGACTCCGGGATATGTGGCATGGGCGTGACTATCTCGGCATCGACAAAGGTCTGCAATGTTATTAATGCAACATTCAAGCTAGTGGATTACTTACTGAACTGCGGCCAAAGTGAAAGCTGGACATTTTTTCGATGCAATACAGGACCCAGAATATTCGATGAAAGGCTTTGGCGGAAGGGCCTTTGGAGATGGCTGGTCCAAGATCTTGAGCCATCCTAGCAGCTTGGGTCATGATTCTTTGCTCAATAGCGAGACAAGATACCCCCAAGGCGTAAACAGCTGCAGTGGTGATGGCCTGGAGGGCAACCAGTGGGTCGTTGGACTTTTCCAGGTCAGGGATAAGACCGAGAGCGACGGAGAAAAGCTTCCAAGCCTTTCCCTTTCCAGGCTCAAAGCTACCACCACCACTGTGCAAGCAACCCAGTGCAAGAACTGAGTGGTAGAGTGCTGAGAAGGAGGGTTCTTCGGCGAGGATGGTGGATAGATTTGGGGAGGATATCTTTGCCTCGAAGGATGCGCGATCCAAGTGTGGAAAAAGAGGATGAACTCGCTCATAATACGCTACCACGATGAGAAATGCGCACTAAAACGACACGAAACTTACCTGCAATATGTCTAGCCGCTGAAGCATTATCCACCCTCCCACTCTCCGACACGCTCGATAAAGCGGACTCTGTATCGGGCGATCTCACTCGATTCTTCAGGATGGTTGAAATCCTCCGAACAAGATCATTAACCTTGTTATTCCGCAGCTTTGTCGAGAGGGACTCGAGTCTGCTGTCGGAGAAGAAGGTGAGTCTGTAGGTGCCACCTATGGGCTTCATGTCAAAAACGGCCCATGTCGATTGGTTCCTTAACCTACTGAATAGGCCGTTGCCCTGATGATTTTAGCGCAGGACTTGTTGAGAATTGCAGAGAAGGAGGGATATTAAATGGGAAGATATGTTGAGAGTTTCTTACCTTGAGAGTAAAGCGTTGCTCTTGATTCAGAGTATCGCCTGGAGGTGCTCCGAAGAGTACACGGTCGATGAAAAGGTCCCCCTGTGCAACTTGTAGGGCGACCTTTTTCTCTGTAACATGAAGGGCATTTTGTGTCTCCTATCTCATTAGTATCAGCGTCGTTATGTGTGCAGAGCTGCTCACTATTGCTGTCGACGATGTCTCGAGTTTGGCCAAGACTCCATCACTTGGGATCACCGGGTTGCTTAACAAGGCTTTGTTGACTGAAAAAAGTCAATAACACGTCAAAAGAATAAATATTTGACTCACCATTCTTTCTCAGTGGAACCTTTCTTCTGCCAAAGTGACAGGTGGCCCCTCGTTCCTGTACATGTCAGCGCAACGTAACCCCTAAAAAATAATCACAACTCACCATGCAACTTCCACAAGGAGGAGGATATCCTTGAAAAAACATCTTAGTAACTGCAGTCACATCCCAGAAGGGTACGTACCGGAGCAACGGATCTTTCTCATCTTGCATTGATCGCAAGCCTTGGACCTCTTGGGCCCACGTAATCTCGTCTCGGATCCGGGCGGAGTCTCGGGCATCATGTAGTTTCCGCGGCGTCTGGATTCAGCTTCTTCTTTGATACAGACGGGAGGGAAGTGAGCGGTGTCCGGAGTAGGAGCGGCGTTCTTTAAGGCCAAGTCGAAGAAAGGCTCTTCAAGAACGGCGTTTGTCGTCGGCGCCGACATTCCTAGAAGGGTTTAGTTTACGGAGAAGTGGGTACGATATCTTGCAATTCCGCGGCACTTGCTAGGATCCCTTGGCGGTAGATCCCGTGTGTGAGCAGCCCACGGCGGTTGGGAAGGGAATATGTCAACGGACGGCGTTGAGTGACGTCCCAGTTCAGGAGAAGGAAGTAATTGTCTCGGGATTCTGCAAGTCGAAGCGCAACTGTGAGCTGTGAGCCGCATGTGCCATGGATATCCTGTTTATATGCTCCGAATGGTACCGAAGCTTCCGAAGGGCCTCCCACGAGGGCATGTAGATAAAAACGTTCACCCCCCAGAAGCTTTTCTCTCTGTGGGAATATCCAATAGGGGACTCTACAATTTACTCTTTCTTCTTTCCGCGGCTTCTGCCGCTTTCTTGTCTTGTATTCCACTCTTTTAACCCCCGGTCACATTTCTCCCTCTACCATGTCTCCCAAGTCAAGTACCCCGATCGAGGATCTCACTGGCATGCACCAAGCCAGTGAAAGCGAAACCGAGAATGGCAACAACAGTGAGCCAATGGCTCAACTCGCTCGATCTTTCTCTCTCACAAGAACATACTCGACTCTTTCTGCCGGTGTCAGTCCCTTTCTTCTCCAAGACCAGCGTCTCGATCCCAAGTCCCCCAATTTTCTCCCCGAGTTTTGGGTCAAGGCCATGCTCCATGCCTTTTCTCAAGACCCAGAAAAGTTCCCGCGTCATACTGCGGGTGTGTCTTGGCGCAACCTCAACGTCCATGGGTTTGGTGACCCGACCGATTACCAGAAGGATGTGTTGAATGTGGCCTGGCGTGGTCCTCTCAGTGCACTCAACTGGCTTGCGAACCGGAAACGAAAGATTCGTATTCTCAATGAGTTTGATGGTCTTGTTGAAAGTGGAGAGCTGTTGCTCGTGCTTGGACGTCCTGGAAGGTATGGTATGAAGTCATCACCATCAATGCTCTCTCTCACCCCTGTATAGTGGTGTCTCGACCCTACTCAAGACCATTGCTGGTCACACCCATGGACTTCACATGGAAGACTCATCCGAGTTTAACTATCAAGGTATGGACCAACTCTATTTCAACTTGGTCTAATGCTAACCCATAAGGTGTCCCATGGGATCTGATGCATAGCAACTTCCGCGGAGAGGTGGTATACCAAGCCGAAACCGACATCCACTTCCCACATCTCACAGTCGGAGAAACCCTCCTCTTCGCAGCCCTTGCACGTACACCACAACACCGCGTCTCCAACACGTCTCGAAGAGTCTATGCCGAACACCTTCGCGATGCTGTCATGGCCATGTTTGGAATCAGCAACACCATTGATACAAAGGTTGGAAATGACTTTGTTAGGGGTGTTAGTGGAGGTGAGAGGAAGAGAGTGAGTATCGCCGAGGCTACTCTCAACCAGAGCGCTATTCAATGTTGGGACAACAGCACTCGAGGTTTGGATAGTGAAACTGCCCTGGGTTTTGTCAAGACTCTTCGGCTGGGCACTAGACTGGGTGGTACTAGCGCTATTGTTGCCCTCTACCAGGCTAGTCAGCCTGCTTACGACGTAAGTGATGACTGTGCACTTTCTCACAACCCGTATCTAACCCCCGTGTAGGAGTTTGACAAAGTCCTGTTGCTGTACGAAGGCCGTCAGATCTACTTCGGTCCTCGAGAAGAGGCAAAGAAGTATTTCGTAGACATGGGCTATGACTGTCCTCCTCGTCAGACAACCGCCGACTTCCTCACCTCTCTGACGAACCCCGAGGAACGTACTGTACGACCTGGCTTCGAAGGCAAAGTGCCCCGTACATCAGACGAGTTTGCCGACGCTTGGAGGATGAGCTCGTACAAAGCCAACCTTCTCCGAGACATTGCAGCGTTTCAGAATCGATATCCTGTGGGAGGCGAAGAGGTTGAGAAGCTCACAAACATCAAGAAGGCTCAAAAGGCACGATTCATGTACGTATCTCCCCTCCACTGGTGCATCACTCGTACTAATCCATTAAAGGTCCAAGAAGAGCCCATTCACAATCTCGGTACCCATGCAGATCCGCTTGTGCATGACTAGAGGAATCCAGAGACTCCTCGGTGACAAGACCTTCTTCATCGTCACAGTGGGAGGAAACTTGGTCATGTCGTTGGTCCTTGGGAGTGTGTACTTTGACCTCGCTGTGGCTGCCGAGACTATGAACAGCAGATGCTCGGTTCTGTTCTTTGCCATTCTGTTTAATGGTTTGAGCAGCGCCCTCGAGGTAAGTGATCAGTCGTTGCCATGACCTAAGCTCACACTCTTAGATCCTGTCATTGTATGCCCAGCGACCCATCGTAGAGAAGCACTCGAGATATGCCTTGTATCGCCCGCTCTCAGAGGCTATTTCATCCATCATCTGCGATCTGCCGTCCAAGATTCTCTCAACTCTTGCCTTTAACGTTCCGCTCTACTTCATGGCCAACCTCCGTCGTGAAGCTTCGTATTTCTTCATCTTTCTCCTCTTCGGCTTCACAACTACTCTGACCATGTCGATGATCCTGAGGACTATCGGCCAAGCTTCAAAGACGGTCCATCAAGCTTTGGTCCCTGCTGCCATCTTCATCATCGGTCTGGTCATTTACGCTGGCTTTGTTCTGCCAACTCAGTACATGAAAGGATGGCTCAGATGGCTCAACTACATCAACCCAATCGCCTACGCGTACGAATCCCTGGTTGCCAACGAATTCTCGGGCAGAATATTTCCTTGTCAGACCATGATCCCTGCTGGCCCTCCTTACGAAAATGCTGGACCGACTGAGCAAACTTGCTCTGTCGCTGGTGCTTCCCCCGGAGAGAATTTTGTGGCTGGTGACTTTTACATCGGCGCTGTCTACGCGTATTACTACTCTCACTTGTGGAGGTGAGCCTTGCCACATCATATTCCACTGAACCAGTATACTAACTAAACAGAAACTTTGGCATCCTGATTGCCTTCATCTGCTTCTTCTCCTTCACGTACCTCATCGCAGCCGAGTTCTTCTCCATGAGTCCCTCCAAGGGTGAAGTCTTGATCTTTCGCAAAGCCCACCCCCTGAGCAAGGCCAAGGTAGATGAAGAGGCAGGAAACGAAGCTGTCAATTCTTTTCGCGAGAAGAGCCAGGATAAAGATACTTTGCAGTCCCCTGCGCACCCTCAGACTGCCACATTTGCATGGAAGGACGTCTGTTATGATATTGTTATCAAGGGACAGACACGCCGCATCCTTAGCTCTGTTGACGGATGGGTTCAGCCAGGAAAGATTACTGCGTTGATGGTAAGTGATCTAACATGTTCTTGAATTATACTGACCTCAAAAGGGAGCTTCGGGAGCTGGAAAGACTACACTGCTTGATGTGCTCGCGGATCGAGTCACGATGGGTGTTGTCACAGGCGACGTGGCAGTCAACGGGTACCCACGTGGAAAGGCTTTCCAACGAACAACGGGATACGTTCAACAGCAGGATATTCATCTTGAAACGTCTACTGTTAGGGAAGCTCTTCGATTCAGCGCAGTTCTCAGACAGCCGGCTTCAACCACTAAAGAAGAGAAGTTTAAATACGTGGAAGAGGTGATTAGCTTGCTGGAAATGAATCTCTACGCCGATGCAGTCATTGGAGTGCAGGGAGAAGGTTTGTACAGTCTCCTCTTATGTCAACTCAAGCTAACAAAAGACCAGGCCTTAATGTGGAACAAAGAAAGCGCCTGTCGATAGGCGTTGAACTCGCAGCCAAGCCTGAAGTCCTCTTGTTCCTCGACGAGCCAACCTCCGGTCTCGATAGTCAAACCGCCTGGGCTGTTGCCACTCTTGTGAGAAAGCTAGCAGATCACGGCCAAGCCATTCTGTGCACTATCCATCAACCTTCTGCAGTTCTCTTTCAACAGTTTGACCGGCTACTGCTTCTCAAGAGAGGCGGGGAGACAGTCTACTTTGGTGACATTGGCGAGAACTCGAGCACCATGACATCGTACTTTGAGAGAAACGGCGCTGTTCCGTGCAACGCGGATGAGAATCCAGCTGAATGGATGCTCCGGGCAATCGGTGCCGCTCCTGGTGCTCATACAGACATTGACTGGTCTGAGACATGGAAGAAGAGCCCCGAGTTTGGTGTGCTTCAGGACGAACTCAAGGTTATGATGAAGCCATCGACTTCTCAATCGGAAACTCAGTCACCCCAGACGAGCTACGCCGCACCATCCTCGCAGCAATTCTTGGCTTGTACTATGAGGAGTGCTGAGCAGTACTGGCGAACACCTACTTACATCTACGCCAAAATGATTCTTTGCCTCGGAACGGTATGTTGACTTCTTTTATCACTTATATATATCTAACCGCCTGTAGAGCCTCTTTATCGGCCTTTCTTTCCAGAACTCCCCTCTGTCACTCCAAGGTCTTCAAAACCAGATGTTCTCGACCTTTATGCTCGTTGTCACCTTTGCCTTTCTCGTGTACCAGACAATGCCGGGTTTCGTTTCTCAAAGATCACTGTACGAAGGTAGAGAGAGATCTTCAAAGACCTACGCTTGGTACAACTTTATCCTCGCAAACGTTGTCGTCGAGATGTTGTGGAACTCGCTTGCATCTCTCGCCGTCTACCTCCCCTTTTACTTCCTCGTTGGCATGTATAAGAATGGAGACATTACCGACACCCAGAATGAGAGAGGCGGTTTGATGTTCTTGTTGGTCTGGGCCTTCATGATTTATGAAGGTACCTTTGCACACATGTGTGTTGCAGGATCGCCGACTGCCGAGGTTGGAGCCACCTTCGCACTGCTTCTGTTCATGATGACTCTTGTTTTTGCTGGGTAAGTCTACAATCTACAGCTACGTGAAAAGAATAATCACTGACTCACCACAGTGTCCTCGTCCCGTATTCAGGCCTTCCCGGGTTCTGGACATTCATGTACCGCGTCTCCCCAATGACCTACCTCATCGGAGCAATGCTCTCCAACGGCGTAGCCCTCCAAAACGTCGAATGTTCCAACGTAGAGCTCCTAATGTTCAGCCCCCCGGCCAACATGACCTGCGAGACATACGCTGGACCCTTTGTGCAGATGGCAGGAGGCACTCTTCAGAATCCTCAGGCAAACGACACTTGCTTGTTCTGCCCTGTCGCTTCAACCGACACTTACCTCGCCATGCTGGACATTCATTATAGTGAGAGGTGGAGGAATTTTGGATTGATCTGGGTTTACGTGATTTTTAATGTCTTTGCGGCGTTGGCGGCTTATTGGCTGGTGAGGGTGCCCAAGAAGCGCTTTGGACGCGCGTGATCGAGTCTTTCCTCCCCTTTCTTGACTCCCTAGAATATAGATCTCACTATCATTCAATCAGCTCAACTGGTAGAGCCTTTATTTACTTTCATTCTCCCCTTTTATGGCGGTCGATCGAGAGTTGGACGGCTCAGTCGAGATACCGTCTAACTCCTTATTTATTATCAACCTGGTTATAGACACCGATGTCACCAGTCACCACCATGCTACGCTTCTGGTGACACCTTTACTGCTGCCGCATAGAACTAGATCATGTCGCTCATCTTGCTCATCACGCCACACTTGCCACTCTCATGCACGTCGTCGTCTGGCCATCTTGGCACTTGCGGGGTTCTAGGCACCAACTTCTGCAGGCTCACTTTTTGTCTTGTTGAGATTCTTCAATTTTTCAGAAGTTACGCGGCTGCTGATACAAATCTAGTTATAATATTACAGACAAGTTTGGCGTCTTTCACTCTGCGTATCTGTTCATGCCATGACCGGCAGAAATTCCATTACTATCATGATTCAAGATAGATCAGGTACCCCCGCCTAGGCTAACAACCCTTGCAGTAATGAATCCTTTCCCCTATGCGGTTTCCATTGCCTGATCACCGAAGTCTGACTTTTGAGCCATGTCACCAGTCCACTCTTTCTCGACGAAGATGCTTAGTAGGATCTTTCTGTTACCGCCGTTCCTTGCCTTCACAACCACGACAAAGTCTCTCATCAGTTCGAATTGCTGTGGCCCGAGTAGTAAATCCGGTGACGATGGTTTCTGTGAGGGGACAGGATTCTGGGACAGTGCGCCTATCTCAAACAACACGACGAGTTTCATACCATTATCACCAAGGCAATGCCAGAATTCAAGATGGAAAGGCGGCATTGAGTCTGTGCCACACAGGGTCCTGAACGCAAATGAGAAATGTTGATCGCCCCCGGGCCCGGTAACCCCAATCCAAGGGTCTAGTGTCCTCCTAAGAGAGTCTTGCTCAGTGTCACCAGTGAGACGGTATACCACTGATTCATCAATTCTTCGCTGTAGTATTGGGCTTGTCAGTCGCAGTCCGTACTCGGCTGGAAGATGTTGAAGATGGAATGTTGTTGGCTCATTAAAGATTAACGTGTCGTTTATAATCGAGCGAACGTAAAATGTTCTTTCCTTGAGGTCAGGGTGACTTCTAGAGTCAAGTCCTTGTGGGAGCAGAAATCGTGAAGGACCATGGTATCGAGAAAAGCTTCCACTGATCGGCTGCAAGACAATGCCTATGATCTTGTCCTCCTCTGAACAGTCTACCAGAAAGACCAACCAGAGCTGAGGAACCTCATACATGTCCTGATTGAAGATCTCGTGATAGATAGAAGTCAACCAAGGGGGATGTTGTGATTCTGATCTCAGCGTGAGCGATCTATCATACGGTAATGACAGAGCCTTGAGCTTGATAAATGGGCCGACTACTTGCTGGGTGAAGTCGGGAGTTCCAGAACTATCGTCGATTAAAATGTCCCGTGGCGTATGTCGGATTGTATGGCATCCCTCAAAGTCGCTTAGTGACGTAGCCAGAATACTCGAGTAGGTCCGCTTCCCTTTTTGGGGGCCATGCCTCCATGCAAAGATGCTTTGGTCGTTGGAGGATTGTAGAATCTCCATCTGAAGCCGGAAGAAGGCCTTATTTCCTTCACCGTAGAGTAACGGCATATTGACGTTGAAAAGCCCCATCAAACTATAGGCCTGGTCTTCAATCCTCGTTGTCTCCCTAGTCGCTGCCCACGATAACTTTTGGGCAGCGCAGAAACTATTCAGCCGCTCTGGAAACAGAAACAAGTTCTCGTCGATATTGGTAACCTTGGAAATCTCTTGGGCAAGACTGCGCTTGGTCCCAAACTCGTTCCATTCAGCTGACATGAACACCACCTCGGTTGGTGCGATGAGTTCCTGAAGCGTCCATCCTCGCGTGAACCATTTGCTCTTTTGAAACTCTTGGCTCCCAGGTTGACGGGCAGCCTCGTAGCTGCAGTCGTTCAAATAAGCGTAACAGGTGTCCGCGTTCTGATACCAACGGTACATGGAGTTGATGGCTTCGGAAAGCTCAGCACTTGACGACTTGTCGATACAGCACGTGTCGATCCAGACATAGCGGAATCCTTCCTTCCGAGCGACACGGCAGAAGTTTTCCACTTTTTGCCTGCCCTTTTTTAAGTGCGCCGTTGTTTGCGCGATATCCTGGAAGAGGACCTCATCGTCCTCCCACCGATGCGAGAGGATGGCATAGGACACGAGAGTTTCGTCGGGGAATTCCTCTAGCGTTCCTGACTCAATATTGAGTAGCCGCATGATTGTGCTTGAAGTGGTTTCGCCCCCAACTAAGGAGTAATTGTTGAGAGATGACTCTGGATTTGATCCCAGCGCGGGGTTTGTAGCCTGATTTTGATGCTGCATGCTGTAAGCCTTCGGAACATTGTTGGGTCCGATTCATGCGACCCAGGCTTCCCACCCACGTGAGAAGCATCTCGAGCTTTTTTGGTCGGATGCATATATATAT